>JAUPFV010000003.1:112648537-112732240 GCA_036936605.1 Limnanthes douglasii subsp. nivea | reverse complement strand
TGGTAGATTTTATGTTGCATGTGGATTTAGGTAAACTTGAATTCCAAGTGTTGGTACTTTTAATTTATCTCAGACGGTTATTCGTAACTATCCTTATAAAAAATTGTTATAATTCTCACTATAACCATTTTTTCACTATTTAGTAAAACCTTTTTTAAAAAATCATTTAGATTTTTATCTTATTTAAATCTAACTTCATAGTAAGCTTAAGGTACGTATTATAAGTTTAATGGTATATTTTGTTTTAGATTTTGTTTATTAGATCTTTAGTTATTTAAGTTTCAGTTTTATGAAACTAAAAAATGTGATTTTTATATATATTTTTAGTTGTTTGTTGGATGTTTAGTTAGTTGTATAGTGTACGGCTTTTCCTAATCTACATTTTGGATGTATATTTTAGAATTTGGGATGTAATTGGGCTTCAAGTCGTTTGGGATGTTATAGTTTTTGTACGCGATGAATATCAACTTTTGTCCACACGACGAACAAGAACATGGTCACGACGAGTGTGCTATAATTTTATTATATGTCGCGTAGGCTACGCAATGATGAATTTCATCATGTGGCTATGCGCGATGATAATGAGTATAAGTCGCACCCGTTGTGTAAAAAATAACGAATATTTAGCATGATTGCATGCGAATTTTCCATGTTATTATACATGTTATTTGTCTGATTTTTATATGTTATGCGATAAGTATATACAGTTTTTGATATTATGTATCACTAAATAATAGCTAACTTGTGTTTTATGAGTATTTTTGGTATCCGTTGAAAATTTATTCATTAAAAATGTTGAAATATAATTCGTGTTTATTTTTACAAAATAGCTCCCCATAGGAAATTATTTAAAATAGGTAACACTTCCGATATTATCTCTTGCATTTCCCGGCCAATAGTAGTATGTGATATGACTTCTTGTAATATTTTCCACAAAAAGTGTGGCCGCCTATTTTTGGGCCATGTATCGGATAACAATGGGTGTACTCCTTCTCAAGTTTGGAGTCGTTATAAAGCAGTAGGAAGGTCAAGAAATACTACACCTGAAGGTCCTTCAGAGGCGGACTCGTTGGAGGTGTTTCATAACATATTACTTCACGTTCCAACTTCGTATCCAAACTACAATCAGCGCGAGGCACACAACGTTTTTGATGAGGATGTAAGTTTTTCAAAACATATGTTTGAATAAAAAATTTATTTTGTTATTGATATGTTTTGGTATATTTTATGTTTTTAGCCTCGAGATTCCTTACGGTATTTTTCCTTGTACGGTACTCTTCGTACATGATATTTTCATAGTCAGACTCGGGTCAGAGTGGAGTAAATGAGGATGCCTTTGATTAACTTTTCAACTTCCTGCTACATGGATATAAAAATCTCCCCCTCATTGAGTCACTCAACGAGCGAGGCACTAGGAATCACATCCTTCTATCTTCTAGTGAGATAACAGTTACACTAGACAACACCCAAACGATTCTGGATCTTCTCATTATAGGTGTATGCTTTGATCTTAATAAGTACCATAAATATATTGATAAGACTATATGGTTATATCTCAATTGTTTGGTGTTAAACTAAAACTCTTGGTAATGAGCTCGATAAGAAGAAAGGTTATTTTTCTGACATGATTATGGGAGACCTTCTGGATAGTGCACACCTGCACATATCATCTGTATCATCCGGGTTTATCTCTTTTATTTTATTGGTTGTTCTATATTTTCCTATTAAACATGTAATACTTTTTTCTTTGTTTATCTACAATTCATAAAGCATTATAAAATTATTTAAAAAATATAACTAAAGTCAGTTGATATTGGTCTAGTTATACCATACCATGTGCTAGGAGAGAGTTTATTTCATGAGAGAATGGTTTTCGTGGGTTCATCGGGATGTTGTGGGCATCATTTTCACAGGTTAGTAGCTTCCATATACAATGAGTATGTTATAAAATCACCGTATTTGTGTATATATGTCATGTTATTCATATGTTCTTTTGTTAATGTGTCCATGAACACACTCTTGTGCAGCTCAAACGTAGTTTGGCATTCTTCGTATCCAATATAAAAAACCACGTGTCACCTCATGGTCTTTAAATGTTTCCATTTTTTTTACATCTTCCTGACTGCATGAGGGGTTTTGGTAGAATTGAACAGTCGACATTACAGAGGTAGTACGACTTACAAACAAATGCATCCTAATACCATTCTCCATATTCTGGCATATTTTCTCTACTTCTTCGGTGGATTTCTTCAAATTTGAATCTTTGGCAGCATTCCACAGTCATATTTTATTCTTAGTGTGTATGGTTTATTGTCACCGTGAATTAATCTTTTATTTGTACATTATCAATTCAGGATAGTATAATCTAACAAGTGTCAGATATGGATATCAGAATCTGCGAAAACTAATCTAATTTTGACATGTGTCATATATAAATATCATAATCCATAAAGTTTAATCAAATAGTGACTGATAGTGGATAAGAATATAATAACAAACGAGGACGAATGGATTATTGACAAGTGTTTTAATGTAATTTTTGAGACATTTTATTATCTATGCACATGATGAATATAATTCAATAGTACTATATCACTCACCCTAATAAGTTCGAAAGCATCAAAACCAAACAAATTTGGTTAAGTAAACAAAACAAAAGAATGCCCAAATGTGTTTCTTATCTCTGCACGTGAATTAAAAAAATTAAAGCACAATCAAAACCAATTGTAAACATTGTGTAGTTAAGTTCGAAAGGAAAATGACATAATCAAACATTATACAATAAAGTTAGAAATGAAAAAATGACATAATAAAGCATCATATTTGGCATCATACATATTCACATATCTTTGGTCAAATGCGTTACTTTTGGGTAAAAAAAGACTGTTGGCTTCATTTTTTGAATATTTGTTAAGTTGTGAGTAATACGTCATTGCCCATGCACTTGATTCTTCGATATAGAAGAACGTCCAAATGGATTATAGTTCTGTAATCGGTATGTGTTCCTCTATATAAACCTACAAAAAATAATATAAGAATTAACAAATATTATAAACGTAATATAACATAAATTAATCGATTTACCTACGGATACAAAATGACAGTTATGCAGGAAAACGATTTCAATCTCTTTCATAGGTTTTAAATGTGATAAAAACTATGTAAAGTTAAATATTTCATTGATCATTTGAGAGAAAAAGTTGCATACTACTTATTAATTGCGAATGGCTATAATATTCATGATGTGGCGTAATATCATCTAATATCTATGGTCCGCCGGATGACTTTTAAACCAAGTTAACCCGTTCAATATTTTATTTAAAACACTTTATCTACCATACACGTCCAACCAAACATATTAGTTCTCATTTAACTAGATAATCAATTCTTGTTTCACGGATGACCAATTAGCCTCGACGTTGTATAGTATTCTAGCTACAATCCGATAACTATAATTTCCATCTAGCACAATATCTTTCACATTAAAAATAAAAGGATATAAAAATTTAGGGATGCAATATACTTACAATAAGCCATGTTAAATAAGATACATGCGCGAAAGGATGTCATTTTTCTCAATATTATTCCTACCATAGATCAAGAGAATGCACTTCACATGGTTTTGGCGCTGCCCCTAAGATTCTATTTTCTTGCACCTGGAATTCTAAAATAAACTCATATATCTTGCATCATTTGGATATGATATGTATGTGTGATAAAGTTTCTTATTTATGTTTATTGTTGTTGGAGATGTATTCATTAAGAAAACAACATATGCCAAAAGATATTATGTAAACTTGGTAATCAATGCTTCTTAAATGAGGTATTCATATAGATTTTTGCTAGTGCCAAAATATGTTAAAGCCAACAAGTCTATGTTAGAATGATGTTTCCATCAAGGTATTTCCCATGTACAGATATCAGCTATGCGCTAAGGTGGAGGGGGGGGGGGGGGTGATAGTCCTCCTAAGAAATCTTCCAAAGTTTGTTTTTGTCACTACAATAAAAAAAATGGTTCTTCAAGAAGAGAGGTTGTAGTGAGATGATCTATAGGAAGGATCGCTTCTGTAAAACCCATTATTATGAAAATTGAACAAACCAAAAGTATCAAGATGAAGGATACAAGTCAAAGGTTTAAAGGAGCGATCGGAGGGGCAAGGTTGAATGTCATGAGCAAATTGTATCGCCTGATAAATATACCAAAAATGTTGGAATTGAATCTGGTGGCGGAAGGGCTGCTGAAGCCAATAGAAAAAATGATAAGCCTAATCCCAAGTATGTAGAAGCATATACTCCTTCTATTGAAGCTATAAGTGGATGTACCATTTTTTTGGAGGGTTTGGTTGGTACGTATATAGTGACAAAGATTCTAAAGAATAAGTAGAATGTTGATTGAGAGATTTACTGTTAAAGTAATCATTCGTAGCTCTATAGATATAGATCTATCAAGCCAGATTAAAAGCAGTGGCTCTAGATTTTTTTTATTGTTGGAAAAGATTTGATACTTACGGCAATAGATTTGAGTATATGTGATGAGGTTCCTCCAATCCTTTCCAATGGGGTTGTGATCAATGAATTGCGTTTATAACCAGTTGTTTAACTTTTTGTTTGTGAAGGAAAAAAGTAAAGCCTCTTGGTAAAGGTGGGTCTAAATTTGGACTTTAAAGTTGTGAGGAACAAGGTATTCGATGAGGATGAATTCAAAGTTGCACGTGTGTTAGGGAGGTTAATCGATAAGAAATAAAGTAGGGTTGTTGGTGAGGGGTCTTCCAATATCAAAAAACCCAAGACTGATGAAAGTGGTATGTCGAGGGCTAACCAGTTACCAAAACAAAGTGTTTCACATGTGTCTCATATAAAGATCAAATCCATATGTAATGGTGAAATGTTGCATGAGGTTTCTGCTAATATAGCGATGTTAGAAGATCCCAAAGCCTTTGAGCTTGTTAGACATTTAGTTGATCTGTCGAATATGGTTGAGTCATCGATTACTGAAGCTCAGAAGTTTGTTAAATTACCTACAGAACTCTGTGCCCATGGGTCAATTGATGATATTGTCTTCACTTTGGTCGAAGGTTGAAAGATTCATGTGATAAGTCATTATAACCTCAAAGTGATTTGAAAGTATATTGATAATGGGTGCATGCATGATGTGCCAAATAAAACAGGTACATAGGTGGATAAAATTGGGTTGCTTAAGTTTCATGTGTTTAGTTTGGAAGATATCAGATAGGTTATGAAGAAATTTATTATTGCGGACAACGAGAGATAGCTACCCAACCATGTGTCATTTTTGGATTTAACCAACAAACATTTGAGACTTGGTGTTGAGGTATGTTTATACTTCACTTGTTTATGTATTTAAAATTTATACGATTGTCTTTGTTTTGTATACACTATAGAATGATGGGCTGATCATTGACCACCATTGGAAGCTATTGGTGAGCCTTTGGAAGACATAGTAGATTCTGGTTAGACCCTTTTGACTGAGTATGATGTCAACCTAAAGCTGAAGGCAAGACTTGACCATTATTTGGTATGCAAACTGGTACTGAAAAATAAACTTGAAGTGAAGTATAAGAATGTGATTCGGCTTCAAGAGTGTTTATTCCTAGGAATGGTTTATTGAAAGGCTTAATGGTGTGTTCTAGGTTTTATTGGGAAATATTTATCTTTTCTTGGTTTTAGAGAGTTTTTACATAGAGTGACTAGGATTCAAGCCAAATCCATCTCCATAACCCATAAAAAGTTGAATAAAATCAATGTTGAGCTAGCCCAAGCACAAAAGGAATGGGAAAGTGAACGTACCGTAGGCTAATTGGAGATGTATGAGCTGAGAGCACATGTTGAAGATGTCTTATCCCAGAAGAAAGATATATAAGAAACCTTACAAACCAAACGTGCTAAATGGGCCATAGAAGTTATTGAATTTGAGGAGGAAATGTTAGAAGCAACCATTGATGCCATATATTAAGCGGAGAAAATACTCTTGCTGCATTTCATACAAAATATCTTAATCTTGGGCTATATACCTTGTGGAGCTATTTACCCAAGGAGAAGAGACCTTGAAAGTACAAGTTAGTCAGTTCTTTTGAGCATGAACGTTTGGTATCTTCCAAAAATACTGGTTATATAGTGTATGACCAGATTATTGAGGCTCATAGGCAATAGTTGATTCGAGTCTCTCAAGAATATGGAGGGTAGGGTGACATTTTTTTGCCAACTAGTGTGCGTCATGGGTAATTTATTTTAATACCCCCTCTAAATGGAGCTTATGATGTTGCTAGCAGAGAAGATTTTACAATGATGATAATCGAAGAAGGAGGTTCGGCTAGATAAGGTGGCCTGAACACCCCAATAATGTTTCTTTGTACTTGTCTTTATATATATATATATTATCCTTTAATTCAATGTTGATGACTAAAGTTTCCATGTTTTGGAGAAATTGTGTGAACCAAGTCCCATAGTTATGTAATTTTTGTTATCTTATTGACACAATGATATTTATTACTTGTTATGTTATTTGTTTATTTTTATGTTGTGTAAATAAGAACTGTGTTTCCCAGTTCTTTGTTACATCTAATTGGAATCGTTATTTTTATATTCTCGACTTTTGAGTAAGGTCCACAAGAGATTCTTTTTTGGATTATGTCTAGAAATAAAAACAAATTGTAGTTTTTAAGGATATATGACTCTCTTAAGGATAATCATCATATTTTGTTTAAGTGAGGAGTACTTGAACACCATGGAGTACTTTTATACTTTTTTATTGTTCAAAGATAGGATGGTTGAATCTCCCTAAAAGCTGAAAATGATGTTCAAACTTATCTTGTATTTATTTATTATTTTGATACATGTGGAATCCGAAGTTATTCAAGGGTCTGAATCCTATATTTAATCTTAAATTTTGTCAATTTTGACTTTGTTTGTAATAAAGATTGTAAGGGCTAAATGCTACGTGCATTTGTACCGTTTGTTATGTTTTTGAAGCTAGGTCGAAGCCATCCTAATTTTGTAGATTTCCCTTAGGCATGCAGACTTATCCCATATCAGTCATTTTGGTTTGTTTCATTTTAAATTATGCAAGAATAACGCAAGACAATAAAATGAGATGCATGTAAATGCAAGAATAAACATTTATGAAAGATAAGTATCTCTTAAAAACCTTCATGCGCCACCGAGGTTGGAAATAATATATAATAAATTGTTTACATATGTGTTAATATCATAAATAGAAAAACTCATGAAGAATAATATGAGTCAGTATTCAAACATATAATAAAGATTACCTAATAACAAAAACAAAACATTCCTTCAAGGATACCCGAATTACTTAATACGGAATACAAAAGCTCAAAGAGTACTTCCCTAGTGTAGGATCTCCAAAGATTGGTTCATTGCTTTCTTATAAAAAACGTTATAAAGGAAATATATACAATAAAAAAAATTATAAGAAAACTCTTGATGAGAGATATTCAGTTGTGCCAACTGAGAAGAAAACTCAAAGCTTGTAGCTCAAAGGGTAGCATCAATGACTAATTAGATCCCAAAATGACATACACAATAATAATGGTGATCCTCATCAAGTATCCTTAAAAAATCCAATAGTTTCAAGTTTGAGGGTGCCTTAAAATAAAAACCTATAAATAATTGATCACGATGGTTATAATGATACGAACACTAAATAAGAAAAGGCGGATGACCTGTTTGGTATATATTTACATAATGAAGTTGGCAAATACAATTTCTCTTTGATCGTGATTATACATTCTTTATGACATTTAAGTAGGTTTTCTGATAAATTCTTGTAGAAATCAAAGTCAGATCATGTTCATGTGGTATATCATTGCGTTGTATGTGCATTATATGAAAAAATTTATGTTATTAGCATTCTAGTCACAAAAACAAGTGGATAAGTTTTAGCACCTACATCACTAAGGGTGGCTTTGACCGACTTGTATCCAAATAGCAATTTCTTCCAACATGCTCATATTAACGATGCATATCAAGTCTAGGAATTAATATTTGATTTTTTTCATCTTTCACGTCCCGCTCATATATTTATGATAAAAAAAAATAAGTGGCAAACAATGTCATGGATTATTCGGAGCTTAAACCCACAGGTCGAAAGGTGATTTCTAGCTAGTCCCTGTTGTTGATCCAATGACCTTGATCTTCTCATTTCATATCTCATTGGTGTTAGTTTACAATTTTCGAGGGTCGATTTCTTTTACAAAATCGGCGTGACTACCTTTTTGTTTTGCTAATCGGGAATGAAAACATTTCACCTTGAAAGAAAACCAATAAACTAATAGTAGAAGTTATCAATATCTTCGTTGATGGTGATAATTATGTCTCAGTTGGTATAGATAACGTGCAAGGGTCATCGGTTTGTTTTGCATAAATCATGTAGTGCTAAGTAAATATATGGTCCGATCAAAATATTTGAGTCGGAGCAAAAGGTTTAGAAATGATTTAGAGTCTCTAACGTTATATATAAATTGTGTGTTGCAATTATATTGATTATTTTTCTCTATATAATGATGTTTTATTTATATTATTTGGTTACATGAGCATCATGTATTTGAATCATAAAAAATATTCATATCAATTTTATACTCACCAACATAAAACTATGAATATTTATATTTGATTTATTATCCTGAAATCATGGATACTATACATATATATATATTTTTAAACATAAACTTGATTGATATTATTACATATTAGTAATTAACGTTAGTCACGTGATTTAAATATTCATTTATATAATGATTTGGTTTAGATTTTGGTGTGGATTATTTTTGACTGAGGGTAATTTGGTCAGATGTTTTGTGGTGTTTCAAAGGTATTAAATGTTTAAGTGTTTTGTAGTGAGAGATTTAAGCTGCCTGGTTGTATTTAATGTTCATTACCCTCATTAATGAAAGTGGTTGGGTATTTATACCCTTGATTATGAGTCATATGGGCTTTCAAGTTAAATTTATGAAACCGTGTCGAATTCAAAAACCCATTAGTTTATTAAGCAGATTAGCAATTAGCTTACTCAAAAGGTAATTAGTTATTTAGTACTTTTGTCTTGTTCGGATGGTTCAGTGGGTGATTATTGTCCGGATTGCCTCTGTCCGGTTTCTACATTGAGTGGCGAATATTTCCGGACTCATCAGTAGCCCCTTTTTTAGGTTTTGTCGAAGGCCTTTGGTAAGACCTAAAAAATCTTTTTAGGAACTAGTAACATTTTCTGGGCTGTTTAAGTGTTCTGCTCAGGATTTATCCGGACTGAATACTTCTCAGAAGTTCAAAATTTCTACTATGGATCGTGGGACACATGGCATCTTTTGATTTGCCTCACCAGTCGTTTTTATCCTAGAAGGGCGCTCCCACTAATCCCAAAACGTAACCTCTTTATTTAATACCCATGACGTCAGCACCGCCTTCAATCATTACTTTTGTGTTTTCATATTCTCCTAGGTATTTGGCAACTCTTTTTGTCTTACTAATATAAATTGCTTCTTTTCACTGTTTTACCATCTTCATTACTCTCTCATTTCTTCATCTCAAAGTTTTCATTTCTCTTCTCAAAATTCTTTTGGTGTAGGTTTATGTTCACGGCAAGAAACGCAGTAGTAAAAGGCAAGTGGCTTAATCTTTCGGAGTTAGAAAAACCGCAAAGGGTTGAGCGAGAAAGACGCATTGCTGCAGGTCTTCCAGTTTCTCCAAACAACAAGCCTGAAACACCATCTTCAGAGGTCGATCGAGGTTCATCTTCTGCTAGAATTTCCAAACCCAAGAGGTTATTTCAACCATGTCTTTCGCCCATTGTATCAGGCTCCTCGGTTCAGGAGTCACAGCCCACTGTTGAACGGGAAAAAGCCGTATCAAGCACAAGGAGACCCTCTCCATTTATAGCCATGGGGACAGATGCTGAAAAATCCCCAGAAAAGGTTACACTTTGCCGAACATGTCATTTAGTGAAGGGCCAAGCCGTCGTTTCACAATCTAAGTCCCCGAAAACAGGGCCTTCTAAGTCTGGGGCCAAGGGCAAAGCTACAGAATCAGGGGCATCTATCAGAGTCCCAAAGGATAAATCCTCTGATCCAGAGGCCACTGGAACTAGCTCTCGAAATGATCCCTCCGGACCCGATCCCCAGCGGGACACCAGACCCTTAGGAGAGGGTGATGCTCAATAGTTCGGAAAACTTACAGAGCCTGCCACCAGCATTCCCCCACCAGCAACAACTGACAAACCTTCCATGGTGATGGAAGAGGTGATAGAGGATAGCATAGAAGAGGCCCCATTTAAGACCGACGTCTCCGGTCAGACAGGGGAAGCTGCCACTGACAAAAAAGGCAAGGGTAAAGAGAAGTTGTGTTTGAAACATCCGGACCTGTCGGAGTCCCTCGAAGGCAAAGTGGGACCCTGCTTCCACAAGGTGAGCGTAAAGTATCTGCTAGCCATGCAGAACATCAACTACGTCTATACTCACACTGCTGAGTTAGGCCGGATACTGATGAAGTGGAGGATCCCTGAGTCTGTCAAGATGAGGATACCAGTCAATCCAGAGACCCCAACGGACTGTAAGCTGAGCGAGATAGTTATCTATACGGAGTTGTTCAACTGGGGGCTCAGATTTCCCTTGGACCCAGAGATTGTCACATACTTTCATCTGATAAAGCTCTGTCCAAACCAGCTGAGTTCCAATGCTTGGTACACCCTCATGGCCTCTAGACTCTCCAGAATACCGCTTCAAATGGAGCAATTTGCTGCTGTGGTCAGCCTCTAAAAGAACCATGTCATCCCTTTCTACCACTATAATATGGAAGATAACTTCAAAGTGGTAAATGATTTGCTTGAATCGAAGAAGAATTGGAATACCCAATTCTTGTTCATTAGTGGTGCTTGGGAAAACGGGAGGAAAATCAAAGCTGGTGTCAATTCTAGCATGCTCACCAGCAGATGGAAAAGTTCAGGTAAATATTTAATCATGCTTGTCTTTCTTTCCTTATAAAAAAATTTCTTCTAAACTTCTCTTCGTTTTATTTGGGTAGTGCTCCCGAAGGAGTTCTCCGACTATGTGGAGGAGAGGTAGACAACTTGTGCCAAGTTGAATGCTTAGGCTGCTCACAAATGGGGAAATCGTTTCCACAATTGTTTTACTGTCGGCAATTTAGTGAGGTCCCATCTCTGGAACACAGCTGGCCGGAGAGACCTTACTTGGGAGGAATTGACCACACTACCTCCTCCGGGTGTCATCCTGTAGAGGATAGAGAAGAAGGATAGGAAGCTGGCCTTGCTTGCCAGAGCAAAATCCCCAAGTAAGATGAAGGGCAAGAAAGGCAAAAAGAAATAAGATGCAACTGAGGTCGCTCAAGGTGGTGTTGAGGAGATCATCCCAGCAAATCAGGAAGTGCAGGGCTAGGGGGAATCGATGCTACTCTACTTCAAGTGGTTGAAGATGAGAGTATCAAAGAGGCAGGTGGAACTCAAAATCCTTCAAAGGCTCCCAAGAAGGATCGAAAACGGGGAGCAGATGGTGGAGATAGGGAAGCCAAGAAGAAGAAAATCTCCTCAGGGGATGAAGTCGCTCTCCGGAGTCTCTTCCTCCGGCCGACCAAACAGACCCCACATTGGCAGAGCAAATCCCAAGTGATCTACACAACAGAGAGGGTACCGGAAGGGATATCAACATTGATAGAGTAAAAATCAGTGGCCTTCAAAACATTGGCCTTTACTTTGGAGACCTTGAAAAATACGACTTTGCTGGCCCTTACCTTCCTCCAAGCTCCTCGAACATGGTTACTTTCAATGGTAAGTCTTTTTATGTTTTAGGGGAGAATGACATGTTGACCCACTCCTTGCTGAGCAACATTCAACCGGTGCTCAACCTGGAGAGACAAGTGTGAAGCCAATCTACCCTTATCAACACACTCAACGTAGACAAAGAGAGCTTATCTAACAACCTCCATAACGCCAATCAGAGTGTTAAGGCATTAAGGAGAGAGATCGAGGAGTTGGAGAATGGGAAAGAGGACCTGGCCACCAAGCTGGCCACTTTGGAGATGGTTAACAAAGAACTCCAAACTAAGTGTTATGGCTTGGAGAAGAATCTCTCCGCTTCGAAGGAGGAGGTGAAGGCCAGGAACAATGTCATCCAAACCCTAACGAGTGACAAACTTTCTCTCGAAGATGTTGTGTCTAGAGTCACCCAGGAGAAAGATGATTTGATAAAGGAGCAGGAGAAGACAATCCAGGCCAAGATCGATGCATACACTAACAAGGTGATAGATTCCCAAGAAGAGAGGTATGCCGAAGTCAAATCTGACATGGTCTTGCTTTTTCATTGAACATTCCTGAAGAGGACGCTTGGTTCTCTAGGGCAGTATGTGGAATACGAAGACCTCCCATTCCACACTATGGTATATGATGATAGGCACAACTATTCGAGTGGTTATGATGATACCACTGATGAAGAAGAAGGGACCGGAGAGAGCCCCAAGGATGAACCCAAAGACCCAAAGAAGAAGCAAGATGAAGCAGGAACTTCTAAGGGAGTCCAGCCCTAAAATTTTAACTATATTTTGTTTTTATTTTATCCTTATGTCAGACTAAAGTCCTTGGCCAAGGCATTTTTGTAATCGTGTCCGGCTCGTGCCCGGATAAGTCGTTTCTTCTAAAACTTCAAAGTCCTTGGATGGCCAAGGCATTCTTACATGTTTTAATATCATTCCACAGTACTAGCCGGGCAGTTTTATTTTGCATAATTCTTGCCTTGTTTTATGTTTGCCCAATCTTGATGGATGATTTTTAAATAACCTATAGTTATTTTACAAGTATTTTAAGGTGAGATTGTTTAAATTCTCCGATGACAGATGTTTAAATGGTCATCATTCCATCAGATCAATCTGATCTGTCAATGATACTTAGAAGATTTTAAAGAAGCTATCGATCAAACCACTCCGAATTTTTTAAGAAGGCATCAAATTTTATTAAAATACCCAGACACCTCATTAAAACCTCCCCGCGCCACCAGGGTAGGAAAGAGTATGCCCCCTAATATTTACATGGAATTTAAACAAGTAAATATTTACATAACTTTCATTCTAGATACAACCGGAGGTTTTCAATGTTCCAGGGGTGATTTAAGATCCTTCCATCTTTATCTTGAAGCTTGTATGTCCAAGGCTTAAGCTTTTCAATGACCACATAGGGTCCTTCCCAATTTGGAGCTAGCTTTCCGAACTGATTCTCCTTAGTATGTAGGAAGACTTTTCTCAACACTTTATCCCCTGGTTGAAAATCCCTTCTTCTGACTTTGGAAGCAAACCTACTTCTCATCAATCCCTGATAATGGGTGGCTCTAAGGTGAGCCTTAACTCTTTTCTCTTCTATCAAGTCGAGTTTACTTCTTATTGCTACCTCATTATCATGTTCGGAAAAATTGTGAACTCTGTATGATGGAAGAGTTGCCTCTATAATAGAAATTGCATACATACCATATACTAAGGCAAACGGGGATTCCTGTGTAGCAGCTCTAGGAGTAGTCCGGTAGGCCCATAACACTTCTTGTAGGTAACTTGGCCACTTTCTTGCAGTCCCTTCTAAATTCTTTTTAAGACCGGATAGGATAGTTCTGTTTGCTACTTCAACCTGACCATTCGCCTCTGGGTGGAAAGAAGAAGAGAAGAAATGTTGAATGCCTCTAGAGGCACAAAATTCTCCATATCCATGTTTTCAAATTATAGCCCATTGTCTGTGGTTATCTTCTGTGGAACCCCAAACCTGCAGCAAATATTAGATAAAATGAATTTTATAACAGCTTTTGAAGTAGTTCCTGCCAAGGGGGCAGCTTCTATCCACTTTGAAAAATAATCAATGGCTACAATGATAGTTCTGCACCCTCCGGACGCCATAGGTAGAGGTCCTACTAGATCCAATCCCCAACGAGCAAAAGGTATTGGCTCAGAAATCGACTCCAAAAGGACAACTGGGATATGAATTTCATTACCATATATTTGGCATGGATCACACTTCTACACCAATTCCTTGGCATATTCCATTATGGAGGGCCAGTAGTATCTGACCAACAAGACTCTTCGGGTTAAAGCTCTATAACCACAGTGTGTTGACTCTTCACCATCATGTAGTTCACACAGCACTATTTGGGACTCTTCAATTCCCAAACATCGCAAGAGAGGTCTACTAAAAGACATCTTGTAAAGGATGTCTCTTATGATCATGAGCCCTATACTTCATTTTTCTTGCTACTGCTTTCCAGAGGCAAGATGCCATCTGAAATATATTGAAGAAGAGGATACCTCCATTCTTTAGGCTGACTCACTTGTATATTCAAACTTTTCTCCTCTTCCTTGCTCTGATTGAGTTGAATGGATTGGAATTCTTGCACATGAATCCATGGGTAGGACTCAGAATATGCTATAGTTGCCAAGGAGTCTGCTAGTGTATTCTCTGTTTTGGGTATGTGCTCATAGGTGATGTCTTTGAAGTTAACTGCCACCTCTTTAAGAATGAATAAATATTTAATCAACTACTCCTTCTTGGCCTCAGATTGACCTTGTGCATGATGGATAAGAAGTTGAGAATCACTCATTAACTTGACCCTTTTGGCTCCACAAATCAGGGCTAACTTCAAACCAGCTATATCAGCTTCATATTCGGACTCATTGTTAGAGGGCCTGAAATCAAAACATATAGCCTGATATAGCTTGTCACCGTACAGAGAGGTTAAACATATCCCAGCACCACAACCCATGGTACTTGATCCACCATCAGTCTGGACAACCCATAACTTCTTAGTTTTTTTACTTGTAGCTTGTTTAGTACTCCTGTCCGAATGGAACTCAACTAAGAAATCCGCAACAGACTGAGCCTTGATTGCAGTTTGAGGGGCAAAATCAATGTCATAATCTCCCCATTCTACTGACCCTTTGGTCATTATGCTTGATATGTCGGCCTTTTGAAGAACAATTTTCAAGGGAAAAGATGTCCTGACGACAATAGAATGAGATTGAAAGTAGGGCCTCATATTTCTAGCAGTAATTACTAATGCCAGTGCTAGCTTTTCAAGTTTTAGATATCTTTTTTCAGCATCCATCAGGCTTTTGCTGATGTAGTACACGGGACGAGGATAATTTTCCACTTCTCTTACTAGCACCGCACTTATGGCGCATTCAGAGACTGCTAAATATATATACAACGTTTCTCAATCAACAGGTTTTAACAGAGTTTTGGGGGAGGATAAATATATTTTTATTTCATCAGAGGCCTGGTCGCACTGTGGAGACCAGTTGAATTCTTTAACACCCTTTAAATTTTAGAAAAATGGGGCGCACCTATCCGAGGACCTTAAGATAAAACGGTTTAGAGCAGCTAACCTCCCTGTCAAACTTTGTACTTCTTTAATATATAGAAGAGGATCCATCTGCAATAAAGTACTAAGTTGGTCTGGATCAGGCTGTATCCCTTTCTCACTTATCACATACCCCAAACAATTCCCAGACTGCACTCCGAACACACACTTTTCTGGATTCAACTTTAAATTAACTTTTATCAAGTTGGCAAAAGTCTCTTGCAGATCTGCCAAGTGTAACTATTCTTCCATACTCTTTACCATCATGTCATCAATATAGACTTCCATGTTTCTTCCAATCTGATCAGCGAAAGCTTTGTTCACCAACCTCTGATAAGTAGCCCCAACATTCTTTAACCCAAAAGGCATCACCTTGTAACAATGAAGACCCCTATCAGTGACAAAAGTAGTGTGTTATTGGTCCTTCGGATCCACTTGAATCTGATTATACCCGGAGAAGGCATCCATGAAGGACAACAACTTGTTCCCAGATGTAGAGTCCACTAACTGATCGATCTGAGGGACCTGATATAGGTCTTTTGGGCAAGCCCTATTAAGGTCTGTAAAGTCGATGCACATACGCCACTTCCCATTTTTCTTTTTTACTAACACCAGATTGGCTATCCATAAAGGGTACTAAGATTCCTTTATGTGCCCCATCTTAGTAAGCCGGTCAACCTCTTGAACTATAACATCAGCTTTCTCCTTAGAAAAAGCTCTTCTCTTATGCACAACGGTTGCTACATCTCTTCGGATGGATAGCTGGTGTGATATAACATCTGCTGGCACTCCGGTTACATCAGCATTGCACCAAGTGAAAACATGTTGATGGTCTGTTAAAAAAGATAAGATTTTGCTCTTTAGTTCTGATGTCATCTTAGATCTGATCTTCACACTTCTTCCTTCAGCCAGAGAGTGAGTTTCAACCTCTTCAATTGGTATTAAAACACCAGGGGTCTCTCTGGGGTCATCAATTTCACCCTCTCCCCAGAGGGACCCTCCAAGTGCTAATCTTCACTGATCCGAACTGCTCCAAAGTTCTAGAGGCCAAAGCTGTTGCATAACATTCCCGTGCTATCTTCTGACTAGTCTGGACAACTCCCACATGTCCTTGCATAGCGTATTTTAAACATTGGTGAACTGTTGAAGCCAAAACATACATTCTGGAGAGCCAAGACCTTCCCAAAAAGACATTATAACATGTGGGACAATCCACCACAACAAAAAGTATTCTGACCATCTTTTTAAAAGGTCCCTTGCCAAACAAAACCTCCTCCTCGAACTCCCCAATTACGTCCGCAGAGCTTCTAGTGAAATCCACAATAGACGTGTTCGAACGTTGAATTACTGCTGGATTCTTCATTTGTTTGTAGGAAGTCAGAAAAAACCATATTGGCTGAGCTGCCAGTGTCCACCAAAATTCGTCTAATGTCATTGCCCTCAATGGATGCTCATAACACCACGACATCTTTATGGGAACCAGCTATGTCTCTTAAATCATCTTCATCAAAAACAATGAAGGGAAAAGGAATTTGCGATTGATAGGAGGTCATACCTCCTTCCAATTGAGTAGCCAGGGTGTGAACACGCCTCTTCCTTGAAGAAGTAGTTGGTGCAGTCATGATGTCCCCCCCAAATATGGTAAGTGACTCAAAAAAGCTTATGAGTCCGGACACCGACTTGGTGTGTTCTGTGATAACGCGCACCTTATTCCGGGCTGAATTAGGATCCAAATATTCTGACTCCACATCGAATATTTCAATAATTACCATGGCCCCGCCCGGAGCGGACATCCCTACATTGTTTGTTGGGCCGGTCCGATGAGCATTATCAGGCCTATTCTCACTTCTTCTTTTAACGTAAGCACCCAATTTTTCTCTTTCAATCAAATTTTGCACCTCTTATTTCAAAGTGATGCAATCTTCTGTGTTATGGCCAATATCATGATTATATTGACATAAACAATTATTACGACTTTCCCTAGGAAATTGAAGCGCATATGGTTTCTGAAATGTACTTCATCTTTTGTTTTGTCATAAATGGTTGCCACATTTTCTTTCAGGTTTAGCAAACCACTCCGGTTGAACCTGAGGCCCTTGCTTATTTTCTATTGTTGGCTCTGAGTTGGTGTTGGGTGAGATTGAGCCTTGGCCCTGCTGGGACCCTGTCCGACTTCCTTAGCCTTGTACCCGGACTGATTCTGGTTATGGTTTGGTGTAGCTGGGGCAGATCTCACTTGCCTATGCACCCTAGTCTTCCTTTCATCCACATTGATTTGCTTTCCCACTTGACTTAGCAAACCGCCCAACGGCATGGCTTTCTTCATGGTTACCGAATCGGCCAAATTGCCAGGGTTCAGACCTTGTCTTAGAGAAGTTATTGCTATTTGTTCAAAGAAATGAACTAATCCATTCTTGGTGTTCACAAAGCGACTTATGTATTCTTTCAATGATTCATTTGGTTCTTGGGCACAATGGATAATAATGTCTCAATTGCCCTTAACCTCTTTACTTCCAACAAACTTCCTTCGGAAGGCTACCCAAAAGGTATCAAAATTCCGGATGCATCCCCGAGGCAGGTTATTATACCATTTCAGAGCACTCCTCGTAAACGATTGAGAGAATGCTCTACAAAGCAACTTATCATCATCGTCAAAGTTCATCATAAAGTTTTTAAACTGCTTTAGATGATTATCTGAATCTTTGCTCCCATCGTATTTTTCCATCTTTGTATTGTCAAACCTCTTAGGAAGGTTTCCGGATAGTATCTTGGAAGACAATGTAGATTATCTCCAATTCCGGCCACGACTAAACACAGTATCTTCATTGGGAATTGCAAAGATACCTGGTTCATCATGAAAAGAGAAAGTATCCATCAATAACTGGTCTATATGTCTCCGGCCATCGGTGTGGCTATGAGATGACCTTTTACCTAGATGCCTTTTCAACCTTCCATGCATGTCCCTCTTTCTTGAATACTTTTTTACCAACTTTTGCTTCTTTTTAGACCGGCCTTCATCACTGCTGGATGACAGGGACTCCTTAACTCCATCTTCGTTCGAGGAGCTACTAGAAGATTCTGAATCTGAATCTGAGCTCTCCACCGGTTTAGACCGGTGAGACTTCTTTGAGCTAGCATGAGTCTTTTTAGTGCTTACATAGGTCTTTGATGATGGGTCATGGTCCCTTTGATTGTCAGTGTGGTGAACGGTTGACACTTTTGATTTTTCTTTCAAGCCCATCTCTATCCTTTTAGCAGCCCTCAAGGCTTCTATCTCAGCTTTCAACTTGTCTCGCTCTTCGATCGTATATTCATCGTTTTCTCCCACCACTTCTGCCAAAGTTGGTGGCACTGCCTGCTTGTCCGGATTCATCCGAACGGGTTTTTCTTACTGGTTTCAAATGCTAGATTCAGGCACCTTCTCCTCCCACTGTTGTGGTCGCCAATTTGGTGTGGATTATTTTCGACTGAGGGTAATTTGGTTAGATGTTTTGTGGTGTTTCAAAGGCATTAAATGTTTAAGTATTTTGTAGTGAGAGATTTAAATTGTCTGGTTGTATTAAATGTTCATTACCCTCATTAATGAAAGTAGTTGGGTATTTATACCCTTCATTATGGGCCATATGGGCTTTCGGGTTAAACTTATGAAACCGTATCAAATTCAAAAACCCATTAGTTTATTAAGCAGATTAGCAATTAGCTTAGTCAAAAGGTGATTAGTTATTTAGTATTTTTGTCCTGTTCGGATTGTTCAGTGGGTGATTATTGTCGGGATTGCCCCTATCCGGTTTCTATAGTGAGTGGCAAATACTTCTCGACTCATTAGATTTCATTTTATTTTTGGTAAATAAGTTATGTTTTGATGGAAATGACAATGGAGTCATGAATTACCCCAACAACAAATTCGCTAGTAACAACAAATTCACTAGTTATTAGAACTGTTATCGGTCTCGTTCGGGTTTTGTTTTGGAAACGAATTGCTCTGTTAAGTTTTTGGTTTTGGTTCAGTTTGGTTCGGTCTTGTTTGGTCCGATTCGATTCTGTTCCGTTTCCAGTTTGGTCCGACTTTGGTTCGGTCTCGTTTCGGACCGTTTCTGGTTCGGTTCTTAAAAAAAATTAAATCTAACTAAATTTTGATTTTTAATTTTTATTAATTAAATAAATGATATAAAAATTAAAGTTTAGAAATTGTTCTTTGATTTCGTTAAAAAAATAGTAATTAACTATTAATTTTGGCAATATAATTTATAAAATAATAAAAAATAATTGGTAGTAACGATTTTATTGGTTCGGTTCCCTATTTTCTACCGGTTTATCGATTTATTGGTTCAATTCTCTATTGGTTCTACCGGTTTATCCGTTCTATCTGTTCGGTTCCATATCGATTCCATCGGTTTATCGGTTCGGTTCCTAACCGGTTTTTCATTTCGGTTCTTTATCGATTTTTGGTTTTTAGAATGGAACTGCGAACTAAACAGTTGAGGTTTGGTCAGGTTCTCGATCCGGTCCTTATCTGTTCGGTTCTGGTCCGGTTCTTGGTTCTCCGCAACTGTTGACAGTCCTACTGGTCATTAATAAAACTCAAAACATGACTTTTCTAAATTCTTTAATAAAAAATTCCGACAAAAAAACTATAGAAATATACCAAAATTGACTTTAAATCACAAAAACACTTACTTTTATAAAATGAGTATATTTTATTTTTTATTTTTGATAAGATTACTATATTATAATTATATACATAATACGATTGTAATATTTAAATAGGAAAAAAAATCTTCCAGTGTAATAATGAGTGAAATTTAATAAATCATCATTAGTAATATATATATATATATATATATATATATATATATATAATATCATTAATAATATATATTTATGTATATTATATACAGAATTGTCAAACTAAAGTCTACTCGATATTGTTATAGTGATACAAAATAAATTTATATGGGTTTAGAGACTGTGTTACGAAAGATTGCTAAGTATAGATGATTATTTTAATTCTAGTATTATATAATCTCTATTAATATATCATCTTACTTATTTTAGTTTTTATTTTATTTTATCTTTATTTGGAAGGAAAGAAATTCGAACGCATAATTTTTTGTCACATATCTTACCCAACCAATTCGGCTATTCCTGAACATTTTATATCTGTTTTTTTTCATAGACTCTTAATAAGTTATAATTAGAATACCCATAAACATATGGATGAGAAAGTTTTTATTTATTATATATCTATTTAAATACATATGTAATACGAAGAGATCTTTTAATCATCGTAATTTTATAAGTTTACTGATATTCAAGTGATATGTTTTATATCAGTTTAAAATTTTAACTATATATTTTATATATTACCGAACATACTTTGAAAAAAAATATAAACTATTTTATCTTGGAAAACTCCAAATTCTTAAAAAAAAAAATTAATTTGATACTTGTTTACATTTGAAAAAATTATAATCGTAAATGATTATATAGCCTCAGAATGATCTATACAAAAGAAAAATAAAGAGTCAAAGGAAAAAATATATGATACTAATAGTAATATACTTAGGAGCTTAATAAATGTGGTCATACGCATCAAAATTTGAATTTGCTAGAATTTTAAAATGTAAGAAATGCAATGTGTTCAAGACTTCAACTAAAAAGTATATTACGTTATTTTTCAAAAGTAGGTACACAAATTGTATAAAACGATTAATCTAGTAATGGTAAAACTTTGTTTTGGACAATAACCTCTAAGTTTGAATTTTTTAAATTATTTTTTAATATTTTAATTATTAATTATAAATATATATATAATTAACAATTCAACTTTTACAGTATGAGATGTTTTTATTTTACAATATTCATTCTTGCAATAAAATATAACTAAAATATTTTTTGTTAGGATGAATATATTTAGTTGTATTGATCTTATTGTGAAATAAATTGGAATATATGTATTTTAACGATAGAAAAGCTAAAAATGTGGTCTAACAAGTCATATCACAATGAATTAGTGCAAATATATCTTATAGTTTTAAGTTTATTAATGTATAGCTTATAGATTAAATAGTTATATAAACATGTGTTTTGATTGTATGAATAATATATCTATTGATTGATGAGTAATTTTGTTGTAAATTAATCGATTGAAAGAGGATTTTAAATGATAAATGGTGCAAGAAAATAAAATTCAAAATAAAATTGTTGTGACATGTTCTTTCTTATAGTTATGTTGGCATCATTTTTTAGCCATTTGATCGCATTGTCTAAAATTGTTGATTAAAATATCCATCATCCGGCCACGAAACACATTTCAAATCATATTGTTAAACAAACAACGGAAGAATATATGAGACTTACTTCAATATGTTCCTCCTTATAGTTATGTTGGAACTTTGATCTATTTCAGCTTATTCGATTTTGTCCATTGTTTATTATGTTTTGATAAAAGATATGTATTATACATAGGGTTACCCTTGGTCTTAAGAAATTATATGCTTTCTTATTGAATCAAAATTAGTTCTAAGTGGCAACCCGTAGTTATGCATGGACTGGTTGGTTCTTAGAGTTGTAACATATCAATTTGTTTTTATGAAAAAAATATTTGTAGACAAAAATGAATTCCGTGTGTGCACCATCTAATCCTATACATGTGTACCTGTTATATATAATTGGTTGACCAATTGAGTATACAAAATTTTTAGCAAAAATGTCTCATGTCAACTTTGTAAGTATGTAAGAATTTTATTGTTGTAATTCTTTCATTTAATACATATTCGACATGTGTTAAGCAATAAACTTTCTGAACAACCAAATCCATTTTATAATCCTTAAACAAAAGTTTTACATAGCTTACTAATGTGCGTTTTTACCATTTTTGTAATAAAAAACATAGACTGCTAAACTCTACTGGAATACGACAAAAATAACCTAATCCAATTTGATATACTTGTTCTGATTTGTCAATAACATACCAAAATGCATCTCTTTCAAAGAGGCATTGAATTTCCATTGTCTATCTCTAGACCCATGTCATATAAATATTAGACTTAGCAAATTCAAGTACACTCCCGAATTCAAACCAAAATCTTTAAAATAGCTCATAACATCCCAATTGACATTTCGTTATATCGCGTCAATAACATTAAGTTATCTGTAAAATAAATATACATAATTGGTGAAGGTTTCAACTATCATACAGACCTGAAGGTGAGTTTGTAAGGAAAAAGCATCATATTACTTGGTTCAACTAATGAAAGTTTCAGCTTTCCCCAATCCATAAGTGAGTTAATAAGGAAAAGCATGATATCATTGAGTTCGACATACACCAAATTGGGATCGTATGGTGGTTTGATATAACATATGTTTTTATTTGAATCCCAATAAATATAAAATATAAAAAAGTTGAAAAATAATTATGCTCAAATCCGTTGATCAATCGACTGTGACAGAAAAAGTCTAATCAAAACAGAAGCAGTGGGAGTCGAACTGAAACTGAGGTTGAGCAAAAGTGATTCGATCCAAGGTTTTGTTACGGTCAAACTAAGACAATAATGATATGCGTCCAAACGATGTTGAGTCTGAGCTGTGTTGAAGCCAAACTATGATGATGAACATTGCTGTGGCTAAATAAAGACCGAACCAAGCTGAGGCTGAACCAAGAAGAGGCCGATATAATTTAAAATCAAACAAAGTTGAGGTCAAATTTAGTCATATTGAAACCCAATTGAAGTCAAACTGAACTAAAGTTGAACCACGTTGAGGCCGAGTTGAGTTTCAAGTTCTTGGATTGTGCTAAAATAGGCTCGAATGTTCATACCAGGCTTAATAAATTCACATGTCTCAAATCAAGGTGTGAGAGTAGCCAGACTACATATTTAATGTGGCAAAATTTTTGATTTGTTGAACGTCTCAGGTATGATTTTTTCGTGAAAATACAATTGAGCAATAATAAAAAAGGCATATATAGATGTGAAAATTGTTTTTTATCAATGTGAAAAAAATGTATCTCTTTGACATCTACTTATTGCATCTGGAAGGTGGAATTATACCAACAAGTTCTACCATCAGGGACTCAATTTTGAAACAATAACTCAGACCAAATACATACATGTACCTCTTTTAATGAGCAATCCAACTTGTTAAGTGTATGCTAGAATTAATTCGTTAACAAAAGTATTACCAAAAGACTATATGAGTATAGTTGGATCTACCGATTACATATATGCGCAAGAACTTTTGAAACTCGCTAGGTAAAGCTTGGGTGGTTACTTAAATGCATGTATGTCTATTGGAACTTAAGGGTTGAGACAAGCTGTCAAGACTTGTGAATATTGAGTAAAATGAGACATGTGTTGATCTGAGGTGTGATAGTCTGATGTAGAAGGGTCTGGAGCAACCTGATCCGAAGCAATCTAATCTGAAGTGAACTGGATCAAAGTAGATTCTTCTACTTGCTAGGTTTCTGATTTAATTGGGTCTCCTATTTTTATAGTTTTCCTATATTAATTGGATCTTCTATATTAATTAAATCATCATATTTATAAGGTTCTAAATATTAAGAGTGTAGAAGTTTATTAGAATTTTTGATTAATGATATTTAATCTGAAGTGTCTGATAAAGACTTAAGATTGAAGAATATTTATTATACAATTAGTGTGATGTGATTATGACAATGACGACGAATTTTGTGAGCATCAAATTCCATGAGTAAGATAAACAAGTCTAGGTATTTTGAAAATAAGTGAGGTGAGAGATAAACATTTGAATAGAAAGATCGATGAATCATATAATAATTTGTAACAAAGATTGATTGAGTCCTTTATGTTTTAGATTCTTTATGTACCCTACTTGTTTAAAAAAGTGTATGTTGCCCGTGGATGTAGACTTATTTCCACAATCTGAACCCCATTTAATGTGCCTTTTGCGACTGATTTTATTACACTTTCTTTTATTTGTTGTTAATTCTCAAATATGATAAATTATTTTTTGGGTGGAATCCATACAATGGTTCTTGTCACAGACGAACATAGAGTTTTCCCAACAATTATTGTGGTGAGTGTGAAGCAGCACTAGAAGAAGTACATCGACCGCATATATGAAGGCTAGAGAAGTAGATTTCTTTTGGGGCCTGAAAGCCACAAATATGAGTTCCATGAAGCTTATCCTAGAAAAAATCAACAAAATTAATTAATTTAACCTCTTAAGAATTAAGGTTACAACTTACTTAGTACATAAGTGATTGTTTACTGCTATCAACGATAAATCTAGACAAGTTGATGTCGTGGTACTGTCTAAAACTCATAGTGCCCTCATGTTGAGCTTGTGAGACGAAGTGATACGAGAGGTATTTAAAGAGCATACATCGTTAGGGATATGTAATTGGCTAAAATAAATTCACATAAAGAATTCCTAGGCGAACGAATTATATATGAATAAACATTTTACCACATTTTCTAGCATGGCGATCCAAAGACACCTAGATGATTACAACCAAATCATACTCGACTTGAACGCAGTTAGTGTGAAGATGAAAAAGGAGGACCAAGAAATTATTTTTTTTAGTTTTATGTTCAATGAGTATGAAAAAATTATGAATACCATGCTCTATGTAAGAGACTCCTTTACAGTGTCTTAAATCATGAGTGTCTTGAACTTCAAATATCTTCAAAGGAAGACTATTCTGAAGGATGAATTTTAAGGGTACGAACTGAGTGTGAAGGGTTGGTTAGAAAAGAGAGATTCAAGCATGAGGAGAAAAAACTCTCGATAAAAGTCCAAAGGGGTTGGGACGGGTTCAAAAATAATATATTGGACATGAAAGAAGAAAAATCATATCAGTCGGATATGTCTGGATATGATGTCTGTTTCCCGTAAACATCATCTTCTCTATAATATGATGTACAAGAACAAATTCATCTGCTTCCATAAAATGACATATTTTCCAATTTAAACCATGATTAGTGTCTGCAACTCACACTTTTTTTGTGCTGGATTTAAGCGCTTCTAATAATTGTTTAGCAAATTGTGGAATTTCTTCATTAAAAACTTAATATGGTGATTGAGAGGGTTGATCTTCCTGATTTATGTTATCGTCAAACCTATGGCTTATTTGAGTGGACTTAGCACATTTCACCATTCCTCTTTATCAGCATAAATCGAGGACACGTTAGTAATATGAGGATAATTGTTAGCTTCATTCAAAGAGACATTTAGTAAACGCGAGGGTGTAGGTTTTGAATCTAACTTAGATGTTTTAGTTTTCAATTATTTTAGTTCTCAAATATGAATATTCAAAGGTTGAGTTGGTAAATTATTAAATTCTTTAACACATTTTATTACCTCTTCAGTTTCAATTTCAGTTTCATCTAGTCTGTATTATACTATAGTTTTATTTTTTATTAGAAGAAGGGAAATAACTCATGTAGACAATTATGCACATGATTATGTACTATATGAATTGGCAAACATCCATTATTATATTTTAGGTATTTTTATAAATTCTTATACACTAAATTCCATATGTTCATCTACTACATGAATGATTAGTTTTCCAGTTTCAACATCAATTACAGTTATAGCAGTAGCTTGGAAATATTTCCTTAAAATGAGGGGTAAAAATCTAGCGTATTCCATGTCAAATTATAAAATCAACACGAAAGACAAATTTATCAACCTTAATCAAAGCATCTTCTATTATGCCTTTACAATATGCAATAGATTTATCAACTAACTTTATAGAAACAATTGTACTATTTATTCCACTTATTTCTAATTTTGTAATGATAAAAAGAGACATTAAATTAGTTTTAAAACCTAAATCATATAAAAAAAATTCAAAAGTCTCCACCATAAGAAGACTTCTAAGAAATAGTAAAAACTATTTCTTAGAAGTCTTCTTATGGTGGAGGGAGGTTTTTCATCCTTTGCAATCAGTAGCATTGGGACTGGTTGGGATCATTGGTGAAAGCCTAAAAAAATTAACTTCTTACAAACTATATATTAGTCAAATACAACCATTTGATAAAGAATCTACGTCTACTCAGAATTAGAACCGTTATCAATCATAAAAATAGTTGAATCTTATCTTTAACAGAATAAAACATAAAGTTTGAAAACATATTAAATAGTTTTTTAGTCTAAAGTCGTGTAAATATGATTAAACTAGGTATTTAGAGTTTTTTTATCAATATTTATCTCACAGACTTCGTATAAGTTTTAATATTAATTCAAAATCAACATTTGATACTAAATATATTGATTATTAAAAATTTGATACCAAAAGTTTATTTGTTTGTAATATTATCCAATAATTTTTAATAATAATTTTTTTTGTAAAAGTTTATATCTTTTGATTTATAATTCCAAAAAACTGAAATCATTATTGTGCTTATATTTACGATATGAATCAAATAAGTGGTTTGTATGATATGTTTTAAGAAAAATTAAAATTTCTAAAATAAGTTAGGTTAACACCGTAAAAAATTAAAGCTCATAATTGGCAATATTAAAAAAAATTAATCTCATTAAAGACTCTTGATTCAAATCACTCGTTAACAAAGGTACATGTTTACACAATTTTTTTTCTCACTTTCTCTTTAACTATGCAATTTGAATTGTTTAGTTTGGATTCTTCATTATTTTTCTTATTTTCTCTTTAACTATGCAATCTGAATTGTTTAGTTTGGATTCTTTTAACAATGCAATATGAATTATTAAGTTTGGATTCGGTTTTACAGTGATACATGTGATATAAAACATTTGATTATATTTATATTTGAGATGTGATCTCTAACAACATTCAAGGGAGCAGCTTAGAAAAATTGAACATTCAAAAAAGTGATTTAATACTTCTATTTATTTATTTTGACATAAAACTTATTGGAGTTTAGAAGAACAATAATTCCAATATCAGACCAAATACCAACAGCTGCATGACTAATTGCAAATGCAGGTACTGGGAATACAATAAATAAAAAATACACATGCAAAGAACAACATAGCACAATATTGATGTTCAAGGTCTCTAAACTTTGGATTCAAGTAATTCCTAGTGACAAAATTATCGGCCGCGATGCATCAGACAACAACCTGACTAAAGAGTGACTTGCAAATCTCTGGAAACTTCTTCTAGAAAGAAACATCCAGCCGTGCATCGAGTGTATTCTCACATACAATTTTTCCATCACCATAGACCATAACCACACCTCCAGCACAGTGAGGACCATGTAAGTCCTAATGAGAATGAGCAGATGAGTCAACTTTGATCTTTGGAGCATAAACTTTTTCTTTCTTAGTGTATTTCTCTATTGCTTCAGCCAGCACAGACTCCACCAAGTAATAGTCTTCTTTACGGAAACACAATAAGATCGTAGGTTTTTTCAGTCTAAATAAGCACTGAAAAAATAAGATCTTTGAAAAGCCTTTTATATTTACGTGACCATGGCTCAAATTCAAAAGATCCAATACATGATGAACGTGGCTCGCATCCAGAAGCTCATTCTCTGTTGTCTCTTTCATCTCATTAACCACATAGCCCTGAGCATGAAGAACTTTAATCCACGAGGCATTAAGCTGCAGGGAGTACTCAATCATTTTTTGAACATCGAGTTGCTTCTCCTTCTTCTCATACTCCTTCCTGTTAGGTGCGACCAAATCCCATATCCCACATCGGTTAAACATGGGAAGAAAGACCAGTATATAAGTTAGGAATACATCTCCATTAGTGTGAGGCCTTTTGGAAGTGGACCAAATACAAAGTCGTGCGCACCTTCAGGTGCCAAAGCGGACAATATCATACTAGTGTGGAGATCAGAGTATTCTTACTTATATACAGAAGTGGAATATGTGGACTCAAATATTCCCTACAAAATGGTATCACAACACCAGGCCCAAACGGAACGCGATGTAGCCCTACAAATGGTATCACAACACCAGGCCCAAACGGAACGCGACGTAGTGGGTGTGATGTAGGTGAAATTCTCAGTATGTTCGATTACAGAGCATACCCTAAGGGAAAACTGCTGAACATGGCATACTATAATATTAAGGAATGAAAATTAAAAGGGTTTCCATATATGGTTAATTATTGTACTTACTTGGTGTAGAAGACATCTTCCATTGGTGACGGTACATCGGTTGCTTCAATCTATTCTGATCAAATGTATGGTTGATCAAACCAATGGAGCGAGCAAGCATGAATAGCCCATTTAGATACCCGATGTGGAAAATCTCATCAATCTCTTGCTTGGTGAACATTCCACTATCGGCAAGGAAGTCCAAAAAAAGCAAACCAATGGCACCGTCGATATTGAGTACCAGGTTGGAAGCTTTAGAGAGAGTGTATGTTTCCACTTCAACAACATAATCCATGTATTTCACAGCTTCCTGGCACACATATTCCCTTTTTTAAGACGCTCGAAAAAATTATAGGGTGTAAGACCTCTATCAAAAGCATCCTTGAAATATCGAGCAGCATCGTCAATGGCACCACCAAATCGAGGATCGATTGTAAGCAAGCCTGAGAGAAGACTAGAGACGAGGTCATTTCCGGCTCTTGCTGTAAAATTAGTAAAAGGGGTAAAAACTATTTTTTCGTTAAAAGGGGAAAACAGTATGTGCGCCAAAGACACATGGACATCAGCACATAACATGATGCATATCTCAATGAGCTTAGTACAGTACGGGGGGAGACTGTTCTTAAACCACATTAGAGATATCACGTCACCCGTGCTATAGCCTTGTTCAATAATAGACGACATCGGCACACCAGCATAACATGGTCATATTTATCTGTGGGATATTGTTAAAGAGGAGAACATGATCTGATAAAGTGGAACCTGGGAAAAACATCTCCTCCAATTGCAATACCTTCTGTGTTAGAGTTAACCCTGAAGAAAAGAAAGAAAAGATATAGAGTAAGAAGATTGGTTGGTCTCGACATAATCGTTTGTACGAAACGAGTCAAGTACATGGTTGAGTCTTGTTATTATTTAAAGTAGACCCAAGTAGTAGTTGTTAGTCTCAAAAATACTTATGTTAGTATTTCTATTACACTAACAATACTATAAGAAAATCTATATCTAATATATAAACAAATTTTTGTACAATTGTAAATATAACAAAAAAAAAAAGATTACAACATTTTGCTTTCTCTAATTCATCTCTTTCTCTCAAGTTTTTCTTACACTTTATCTTGGTATCAAAGCCTACAACGTCAATTGCATCAGACACAGGAATGTCAAGCTATTCATTACCTGAGATTTCCACAAACAACAAGAGTCAAATGGTGCAAGTAACTAACTTTAGCAACAATATTAAGCTAGGTAGAATAAATTATCTGGTGTGGAAGGCGATGATCATTCCTGTTATCAAAGAAAACAGATTGTTTGGTCACATCCCTGGAGAAAGTCCTTATCCACCAAAGTTTCTGCCTGATGAAACTAGAAATATGGTTGAGAATAAAGCCTAGGAAGACTGGATTTCCAATGATCAATTGTTTTTGGATGGTTGTTTACAACCATTGATACTGAAATTACAACACACATTTTAGAACATGAGTCTTCAAAGAAGCTATGGGATGCTGTAACAGAACTATCAGGCTCACAAACAAGAGCAAGAATCTATTGCTATTACTGACAATTCAGCCATTGCTGGGTCACCTATTCCTATGGTTGATCTAATATCTCATATGTTGTCAGGTCTGAACTCAGACTATACTCCTATTTAAGTTAGACTTGTTGATAAGGAGACCTTAAGCTGGACAGTTTTACAGTCCTCTATGTTGAAATTTGAAAACAGACTAGAGCAACTCTCTAGTATATAAAGAGTTGTTGCTAACATAAACCTAGCTTCTAACTATAACAATTATAATGATAAGAGTGATAAACAACAGTCTAATAACACTCAAGGACCTAGAGGTAATGGAAACTATTATAGAGTTCAAGGCAGAAATCATAAGGGGAGATCAAACAGCAACTACAGAGGAATGAGATATCACACTTACAGAGGAAGAGGGGGCAGATAATCTTCAAACAAGCTAACTTGCCAGATGTGTGACAAGTATGGTCATATTGTCCTGTCTTGTTATCTTCGTGACGATCCAAATGCTTTCACTCAACCACCTCCTGCAGAAAGTCAACACTCTAGATCAGATCCAGATGCATATGTTGTTACTCGAGATTCCAACAATGAGTAGTGTTGACTCACTGGCAATAACCAAAAGAGAATCGGTGTGGCTATGAGATGACCTTTTACCTAGATGCCTTTTCAACCTTCCATGCATGTCCCTCTTTCTTGAATACTTTTTTACCAACTTTTGCTTCTTTTTAGACCGGCCTTCATCACTGCTGGATGACAAGGACTCCTTAACTCCATCTTCGTTCGAGGAGCTACTAGAAGATTCTGAATCTGAATCTGAGCTCTCCACCGGTTTAGACCGGTGAGACTTCTTTGAGCTAGCATGAGTCTTTTTAGTGCTTACATAGGTCTTTGATGATGGGTCATGGTCCCTTTGATTGTCAGTGTGGTGAACGGTTGACACTTTTGATTTTTCTTTCAAGCCCATCTCTATCCTTTTAGCAGCCCTCAAGGCTTCTATCTCAGCTTTCAACTTGTCTCGCTCTTCGATCGTATATTCATCGTTTTCTCCCACCACTTCTGCCAAAGTTGGTGGCACTGCCTGCTTGTCCGGATTCATCCGAACGGGTTTTTCTTACTGGTTTCAAATGCTAGATTCAGGCACCTTCTCCTCCCACTGTTGTGGTCGCCAATTTGGTGTGGATTATTTTCGACTGAGGGTAATTTGGTTAGATGTTTTGTGGTGTTTCAAAGGCATTAAATGTTTAAGTATTTTGTAGTGAGAGATTTAAATTGTCTGGTTGTATTAAATGTTCATTACCCTCATTAATGAAAGTAGTTGGGTATTTATACCCTTCATTATGGGCCATATGGGCTTTCGGGTTAAACTTATGAAACCGTATCAAATTCAAAAACCCATTAGTTTATTAAGCAGATTAGCAATTAGCTTAGTCAAAAGGTGATTAGTTATTTAGTATTTTTGTCCTGTTTGGATTGTTCAGTGGGTGATTATTGTCGGGATTGCCCCTATCCGGTTTCTATAGTGAGTGGCAAATACTTCTCGACTCATTAGATTTCATTTTATTTTTGGTAAATAAGTTATGTTTTGATGGAAATGACAATGGAGTCATGAATTACCCCAACAACAAATTCGCTAGTAACAACAAATTCACTAGTTATTAGAACTGTTATCGGTCTCGTTCGGGTTTTGTTTTGGAAACGAATTGCTCTGTTAAGTTTTTGGTTTTGGTTCAGTTTGGTTCGGTCTTGTTTGGTCCGATTCGATTCTGTTCCGTTTCCAGTTTGGTCCGACTTTGGTTCGGTCTCGTTTCGGACCGTTTCTGGTTCGGTTCTTAAAAAAAAATTAAATCTAACTAAATTTTGATTTTTAATTTTTATTAATTAAATAAATGATATAAAAATTAAAGTTTAGAAATTGTTCTTTGATTTCGTTAAAAAAATAGTAATTAACTATTAATTTTGGCAATATAATTTATAAAATAATAAAAAATAATTGGTAGTAACGATTTTATTGGTTCGGTTCCCTATTTTCTACCGGTTTATCGATTTATTGGTTCAATTCTCTATTGGTTCTACCGGTTTATCCGTTCTATCTGTTCGGTTCCATATCGATTCCATCGGTTTATCGGTTCGGTTCCTAACCGGTTTTTCATTTCGGTTCTTTATCGATTTTTGGTTTTTAGAATGGAACTGCGAACTAAACAGTTGAGGTTTGGTCAGGTTCTCGATCCGGTCCTTATCTGTTCGGTTCTGGTCCGGTTCTTGGTTCTCCGCAACTGTTGACAGTCCTACTGGTCATTAATAAAACTCAAAACATGACTTTTCTAAATTCTTTAATAAAAAATTCCGACAAAAAAACTATAGAAATATACCAAAATTGACTTTAAATCACAAAAACACTTACTTTTATAAAATGAGTATATTTTATTTTTTATTTTTGATAAGATTACTATATTATAATTATATACATAATACGATTGTAATATTTAAATAGGAAAAAAAATCTTCCAGTGTAATAATGAGTGAAATTTAATAAATCATCATTAGTAATATATATATATATATATATATATATATATATATATATATATATATATATATATATATATATATATAATATCATTAATAATATATATTTATGTATATTATATACAGAATTGTCAAACTAAAGTCTACTCGATATTGTTATAGTGATACAAAATAAATTTATATGGGTTTAGAGACTGTGTTACGAAAGATTGCTAAGTATAGATGATTATTTTAATTCTAGTATTATATAATCTCTATTAATATATCATCTTACTTATTTTAGTTTTTATTTTATTTTATCTTTATTTGGAAGGAAAGAAATTCGAACGCATAATTTTTTGTCACATATCTTACCCAACCAATTCGGCTATTCCTGAACATTTTATATCTGTTTTTTTTTCATAGACTCTTAATAAGTTATAATTAGAATACCCATAAACATATGGATGAGAAAGTTTTTATTTATTATATATCTATTTAAATACATATGTAATACGAAGAGATCTTTTAATCATCGTAATTTTATAAGTTTACTGATATTCAAGTGATATGTTTTATATCAGTTTAAAATTTTAACTATATATTTTATATATTACCGAACATACTTTGAAAAAAAATATAAACTATTTTATCTTGGAAAACTCCAAATTCTTAAAAAAAAAAATTAATTTGATACTTGTTTACATTTGAAAAAATTATAATCGTAAATGATTATATAGCCTCAGAATGATCTATACAAAAGAAAAATAAAGAGTCAAAGGAAAAAATATATGATACTAATAGTAATATACTTAGGAGCTTAATAAATGTGGTCATACGCATCAAAATTTGAATTTGCTAGAATTTTAAAATGTAAGAAATGCAATGTGTTCAAGACTTCAACTAAAAAGTATATTACGTTATTTTTCAAAAGTAGGTACACAAATTGTATAAAACGATTAATCTAGTAATGGTAAAACTTTGTTTTGGACAATAACCTCTAAGTTTGAATTTTTTAAATTATTTTTTAATATTTTAATTATTAATTATAAAAATATATATAATTAACAATTCAACTTTTACAGTATGAGATGTTTTTATTTTACAATATTCATTCTTGCAATAAAATATAACTAAAATATTTTTTGTTAGGATGAATATATTTAGTTGTATTGATCTTATTGTGAAATAAATTGGAATATATGTATTTTAACGATAGAAAAGCTAAAAATGTGGTCTAACAAGTCATATCACAATGAATTAGTGCAAATATATCTTATAGTTTTAAGTTTATTAATGTATAGCTTATAGATTAAATAGTTATATAAACATGTGTTTTGATTGTATGAATAATATATCTATTGATTGATGAGTAATTTTGTTGTAAATTAATCGATTGAAAGAGGATTTTAAATGATAAATGGTGCAAGAAAATAAAATTCAAAATAAAATTGTTGTGACATGTTCTTTCTTATAGTTATGTTGGCATCATTTTTTAGCCATTTGATCGCATTGTCTAAAATTGTTGATTAAAATATCCATCATCCGGCCACGAAACACATTTCAAATCATATTGTTAAACAAACAACGGAAGAATATATGAGACTTACTTCAATATGTTCCTCCTTATAGTTATGTTGGAACTTTGATCTATTTCAGCTTATTCGATTTTGTCCATTGTTTATTATGTTTTGATAAAAGATATGTATTATACATAGGGTTACCCTTGGTCTTAAGAAATTATATGCTTTCTTATTGAATCAAAATTAGTTCTAAGTGGCAACCCGTAGTTATGCATGGACTGGTTGGTTCTTAGAGTTGTAACATATCAATTTGTTTTTATGAAAAAAATATTTGTAGACAAAAATGAATTCCGTGTGTGCACCATCTAATCCTATACATGTGTACCTGTTATATATAATTGGTTGACCAATTGAGTATACAAAATTTTTAGCAAAAATGTCTCATGTCAACTTTGTAAGTATGTAAGAATTTTATTGTTGTAATTCTTTCATTTAATACATATTCGACATGTGTTAAGCAATCAACTTTATGAACAACCAAATCCATTTTATAATCCTTAAACAAAAGTTTTACATAGCTTACTAATGTGCGTTTTTACCATTTTTGTAATAAAAAACATAGACTGCTAAACTCTACTGGAATACGACAAAAATAACCTAATCCAATTTGATATACTTGTTCTGATTTGTCAATAACATACCAAAATGCATCTCTTTCAAAGAGGCATTGAATTTCCATTGTCTATCTCTAGACCCATGTCATATAAATATTAGACTTAGCAAATTCAAGTACACTCCCGAATTCAAACCAAAATCTTTAAAATAGCTCATAACATCCCAATTGACATTTCGTTATATCGCGTCAATAACATTAAGTTATCTGTAAAATAAATATACATAATTGGTGAAGGTTTCAACTATCATACAGACCTGAAGGTGAGTTTGTAAGGAAAAAGCATCATATTACTTGGTTCAACTAATGAAAGTTTCAGCTTTCCCCAATCCATAAGTGAGTTAATAAGGAAAAGCATGATATCATTGAGTTCGACATACACCAAATTGGGATCGTATGGTGGTTTGATATAACATATGTTTTTATTTGAATCCCAATAAATATAAAATATAAAAAAGTTGAAAAATAATTATGCTCAAATCCGTTGATCAATCGACTGTGACAGAAAAAGTCTAATCAAAACAGAAGCAGTGGGAGTCGAACTGAAACTGAGGTTGAGCAAAAGTGATTCGATCCAAGGTTTTGTTACGGTCAAACTAAGACAATAATGATATGCGTCCAAACGATGTTGAGTCTGAGCTGTGTTGAAGCCAAACTATGATGATGAACATTGCTGTGGCTAAATAAAGACCGAACCAAGCTGAGGCTGAACCAAGAAGAGGCCGATATAATTTAAAATCAAACAAAGTTGAGGTCAAATTTAGTCATATTGAAACCCAATTGAAGTCAAACTGAACTAAAGTTGAACCACGTTGAGGCCGAGTTGAGTTTCAAGTTCTTGGATTGTGCTAAAATAGGCTCGAATGTTCATACCAGGCTTAATAAATTCACATGTCTCAAATCAAGGTGTGAGAGTAGCCAGACTACATATTTAATGTGGCAAAATTTTTGATTTGTTGAACGTCTCAGGTATGATTTTTTCGTGAAAATACAATTGAGCAATAATAAAAAAGGCATATATAGATGTGAAAATTGTTTTTTATCAATGTGAAAAAAATGTATCTCTTTGACATCTACTTATTGCATCTGGAAGGTGGAATTATACCAACAAGTTCTACCATCAGGGACTCAATTTTGAAACAATAACTCAGACCAAATACATACATGTACCTCTTTTAATGAGCAATCCAACTTGTTAAGTGTATGCTAGAATTAATTCGTTAACAAAAGTATTACCAAAAGACTATATGAGTATAGTTGGATCTACCGATTACATATATGCGCAAGAACTTTTGAAACTCGCTAGGTAAAGCTTGGGTGGTTACTTAAATGCATGTATGTCTATTGGAACTTAAGGGTTGAGACAAGCTGTCAAGACTTGTGAATATTGAGTAAAATGAGACATGTGTTGATCTGAGGTGTGATAGTCTGATGTAGAAGGGTCTGGAGCAACCTGATCCGAAGCAATCTAATCTGAAGTGAACTGGATCAAAGTAGATTCTTCTACTTGCTAGGTTTCTGATTTAATTGGGTCTCCTATTTTTATAGTTTTCCTATATTAATTGGATCTTCTATATTAATTAAATCATCATATTTATAAGGTTCTAAATATTAAGAGTGTAGAAGTTTATTAGAATTTTTGATTAATGATATTGAATCTGAAGTGTCTGATAAAGACTTAAGATTGAAGAATATTTATTATACAATTAGTGTGATGTGATTATGACAATGACGACGAATTTTGTGAGCATCAAATTCCATGAGTAAGATAAACAAGTCTAGGTATTTTGAAAATAAGTGAGGTGAGAGATAAACATTTGAATAGAAAGATCGATGAATCATATAATAATTTGTAACAAAGATTGATTGAGTCCTTTATGTTTTAGATTCTTTATGTACCCTACTTGTTTAAAAAAGTGTATGTTGCCCGTGGATGTAGACTTATTTCCACAATCTGAACCCCATTTAATGTGCCTTTTGCGACTGATTTTATTACACTTTCTTTTATTTGTTGTTAATTCTCAAATATGATAAATTATTTTTTGGGTGGAATCCATACAATGGTTCTTGTCACAGACGAACATAGAGTTTTCCCAACAATTATTGTGGTGAGTGTGAAGCAGCACTAGAAGAAGTACATCGACCGCATATATGAAGGCTAGAGAAGTAGATTTCTTTTGGGGCCTGAAAGCCACAAATATGAGTTCCATGAAGCTTATCCTAGAAAAAATCAACAAAACTAATTAATTTAACCTCTTAAGAATTAAGGTTACAACTTACTTAGTACATAAGTGATTGTTTACTGCTATCAACGATAAATCTAGACAAGTTGATGTCGTGGTACTGTCTAAAACTCATAGTGCCCTCATGTTGAGCTTGTGAGACGAAGTGATACGAGAGGTATTTAAAGAGCATACATCGTTAGGGATATGTAATTGGCTAAAATAAATTCACATAAAGAATTCCTAGGCGAACGAATTATATATGAATAAACATTTTACCACATTTTCTAGCATGGCGATCCAAAGACACCTAGATGATTACAACCAAATCATACTCGACTTGAACGCAGTTAGTGTGAAGATGAAAAAGGAGGACCAAGAAATTATTTTTTTTAGTTTTATGTTCAATGAGTATGAAAAAATTATGAATACCATGCTCTATGTAAGAGACTCATTTACAGTGTCTTAAATCATGAGTGTCTTGAACTTCAAATATCTTCAAAGGAAGACTATTCTGAAGGATGAATTTTAAGGGTACGAACTGAGTGTGAAGGGTTGGTTAGAAAAGAGCGATTCAAGCATGAGGAGAAAAAACTCTCGATAAAAGTCCAAAGGGGTTGGGACGGGTTCAAAAATAATATATTGGACATGAAAGAAGAAAAATCATATCAGTCGGATATGTCTGGATATGATGTCTGTTTCCCGTAAACATCATCTTCTCTATAATATGATGTACAAGAACAAATTCATCTGCTTCCATAAAATGACATATTTTCCAATTTAAACCATGATTAGTGTCTGCAACTCACACTTTTTTTGTGCTGGATTTAAGCGCTTCTAATAATTGTTTAGCAAATTGTGGAATTTCTTCATTAAAAACTTAATATGGTGATTGAGAGGGTTGATCTTCCTGATTTATGTTATCGTCAAACCTATGGCTTATTTCAGTGGACTTAGCACATTTCACCATTCCTCTTTATCAGCATAAATCGAGGACACGTTAGTAATATGAGGATAATTGTTAGCTTCATTCAAAGAGACATTTAGTAAACGCGAGGGTGTAGGTTTTGAATCTAACTTAGATGTTTTAGTTTTCAATTATTTTAGTTCTCAAATATGAATATTCAAAGGTTGAGTTGGTAAATTATTAAATTCTTTAACACATTTTATTACCTCTTCAGTTTCAATTTCAGTTTCATCTAGTCTGTATTATACTATAGTTTTATTTTTTATTAGAAGAAGGGAAATAACTCATGTAGACAATTATGCACATGATTATGTACTATATGAATTGGCAAACATCCATTATTATATTTTAGGTATTTTTATAAATTCTTATACACTAAATTCCATATGTTCATCTACTACATGAATGATTAGTTTTCCAGTTTCAACATCAATTACAGTTATAGCAGTAGCTTGGAAATATTTCCTTAAAATGAGGGGTAAAAATCTAGCGTATTCCATGTCAAATTATAAAATCAACACGAAAGACAAATTTATCAACCTTAATCAAAGCATCTTCTATTATGCCTTTACAATATGCAATAGATTTATCAACTAACTTTATAGAAACAATTGTACTATTTATTCCACTTATTTCTAATTTTGTAATGATAAAAAGAGACATTAAATTAGTTTTAAAACCTAAATCATATAAAAAAAATTCAAAAGTCTCCACCATAAGAAGACTTCTAAGAAATAGTTTTACTATTTCTTAGAAGTCTTCTTATGGTGGAGGGAGGTTTTTCATCCTTTGCAATCAGTAGCATTGGGACTGGTTGGGATCATTGGTGAAAGCCTAAAAAAATTAACTTCTTACAAACTATATATTAGTCAAATACAACCATTTGATAAAGAATCTACGTCTACTCAGAATTAGAACCGTTATCAATCCTAAAAATAGTTGAATCTTATCTTTAACAGAATAAAACATAAAGTTTGAAAACATATTAAATAGTTTTTTAGTCTAAAGTCGTGTAAATATGATTAAACTAGGTATTTAGAGTTTTTTTATCAATATTTATCTCACAGACTTCGTATAAGTTTTAATATTAATTCAAAATCAACATTTGATACTAAATATATTGATTATTAAAAATTTGATACCAAAAGTTTATTTGTTTGTAATATTATCCAATAATTTTTAATAATAATTTTTTTTGTAAAAGTTTATATCTTTTGATTTATAATTCTAAAAAACTGAAATCATTATTGTGCTTATATTTACGATATGAATCAAATAAGTGGTTTGTATGATATGTTTTAAGAAAAATTAAAATTTCTAAAATAAGTTAGGTTAACACCGTAAAAAATTAAAGCTCATAATTGGCAATATTAAAAAAAATTAATCTCATTAAAGACTCTTGATTCAAATCACTCGTTAACAAAGGTACATGTTTACACAATTTTTTTTCTCACTTTCTCTTTAACTATGCAATTTGAATTGTTTAGTTTGGATTCTTCATTATTTTTCTTATTTTCTCTTTAACTATGCAATCTGAATTGTTTAGTTTGGATTCTTTTAACAATGCAATATGAATTATTAAGTTTGGATTCGGTTTTACAGTGATACATGTGATATAAAACATTTGATTATATTTATATTTGAGATGTGATCTCTAACAACATTCAAGGGAGCAGCTTAGAAAAATTGAACATTCAAAAAAGTGATTTAATACTTCTATTTATTTATTTTGACATAAAACTTATTGGAGTTTAGAAGAACAATAATTCCAATATCAGACCAAATACCAACAGCTGCATGACTAATTGCAAATGCAGGTACTGGGAATACAATAAATAAAAAATACACATGCAAAGAACAACATAGCACAATATTGATGTTCAAGGTCTCTAAACTTTGGATTCAAGTAATTCCTAGTGACAAAATTATCGGCCGCGATGCATCAGACAACAACCTGACTAAAGAGTGACTTGCAAATCTCTGGAAACTTCTTCTAGAAAGAAACATCCAGCCGTGCATCGAGTGTATTCTCACATACAATTTTTCCATCACCATAGACCATAACCACACCTCCAGCACAGTGAGGACCATGTAAGTCCTAATGAGAATGAGCAGATGAGTCAACTTTGATCTTTGGAGCATAAACTTTTTCTTTCTTAGTGTATTTCTCTATTGCTTCAGCCAGCACAGACTCCACCAAGTAATAGTCTTCTTTACGGAAACACAATAAGATCGTAGGTTTTTTCAGTCTAAATAAGCACTGAAAAAATAAGATCTTTGAAAAGCCTTTTATATTTACGTGACCATGGCTCAAATTCAGAAGATCCAATACATGATGAACGTGGCTCGCATCCAGAAGCTCATTCTCTGTTGTCTCTTTCATCTCATTAACCACATAGCCCTGAGCATGAAGAACTTTAATCCACGAGGCATTAAGCTGCAGGGAGTACTCAATCATTTTTTGAACATCGAGTTGCTTCTCCTTCTTCTCATACTCCTTCCTGTTAGGTGCGACCAAATCCCATATCCCACATCGGTTAAACATGGGAAGAAAGACCAGTATATAAGTTAGGAATACATCTCCATTAGTGTGAGGCCTTTTGGAAGTGGACCAAATACAAAGTCGTGCGCACCTTCAGGTGCCAAAGCGGACAATATCATACTAGTGTGGAGATCAGAGTATTCTTACTTATATACAGAAGTGGAATATGTGGACTCAAATATTCCCTACAAAATGGTATCACAACACCAGGCCCAAACGGAACGCGATGTAGCCCTACAAATGGTATCACAACACCAGGCCCAAACGGAACGCGACGTAGTGGGTGTGATGTAGGTGAAATTCTCAGTATGTTCGATTACAGAGCATACCCTAAGGGAAAACTGCTGAACATGGCATACTATAATATTAAGGAATGAAAATTAAAAGGGTTTCCATATATGGTTAATTATTGTACTTACTTGGTGTAGAAGACATCTTTCATTGGTGACGGTACATCGGTTGCTTCAATCTATTCTGATCAAATGTATGGCTGATCAAACCAATGGAGCGAGCAAGCATGAAAAGCCCATTTAGATACCCGATGTGGAAAATCTCATCAATCTCTTGCTTGGTGAACATTCCACTATCGGCAAGGAAGTCCATAAAAAGCAAACCAATGGCACCGTCGATATTGAGTACCAGGTTGGAAGCTTTAGAGAGAGTGTATGTTTCCACTTCAACAACATAATCCATGTATTTCACAGCTTCCTGGCACACATATTCCCTTTTTTAAGACGCTCGAAAAAATTATAGGGTGTAAGACCTCTATCAGAAGCATCCTTGAAATATCGAGCAGCATCGTCAATGGCACCACCAAATCGAGGATCGATTGTAAGCAAGCCTGAGAGAAGACTAGAGACGAGGTCATTTCCGGCTCTTGCTGTAAAATTAGTAAAAGGGGTAAAAACTATTTTTTCGTTAAAAGGGGAAAACAGTATGTGCGCCAAAGACACGTGGACATCGGCACATAACATGATGCATATCTCAATGAGCTTAGTACAGTAAGGGGGGAGACTGTTCTTAAACCACATTAGAGATATCACGTCACCCGTGCTATAGCCTTGTTCAATAATAGACGACATCGACACACCAGCATAACATGGTCATATTTATCTGTGGGATATTGTTAAAGAGGAGAACATGATCTGATAAAGTGGAACCTGGGAAAAACATCTCCTCCAATTGGAATACCTTCTGTGTTAGAGTTAACCCTGAAGAAAAGAAAGAAAAGATATAGAGTAAGAAGATTGGTTGGTCTCGACATAATCGTTTGTACGAAACGAGTCAAGTACATGGTTGAGTCTTGTTATTATTTAAAGTAGACCCAAGTAGTAGTTGTTAGTCTAAAAAATACTTATGTTAGTATTTCTATTACACTAACAATACTATAAGAAAATCTATATCTAATATATAAACAAATTTTTGTACATTTGTAAATATAACAAAAAAAAGATTACAACATTTTGCTTTCTCTAATTCATCTCTTTCTCTCAAGTTTTTCTTACACTTTATCGTGGTATCAAAGCCTACAACGTCAATTGCATCAGACACAAGAATGTCAAGCTATTCATTACCTGAGATTTCCACAAACAACAAGAGTCAAATGGTGCAAGTAACTAACTTTAGCAACAATATTAAGCTAGGTAGAATAAATTATCTGGTGTGGAAGGCGATGATCATTCCTGTTATCAAAGAAAACAGATTGTTTGGTCACATCCCTGGAGAAAGTCCTTATCCACCAAAGTTTCTGCCTGATGAAAGTGGAAATATGGTTCAGAATAAAGCCTAGGAAGACTGGATTTCCAATGATCAATTGTTTTTGGATGGTTGTTTACAACCATTGATACTGAAATTACAACACACATTTTAGAACATGAGTCTTCAAAGAAGCTATGGGATGCTGTAACAGAACTACCAGGCTCACAAACAAGAGCAAGAATCTATTGCTATTACTGACAATTCAGCCATTGCTGGGTCACCTATTCCTATGGTTGATCTAATATCTCATATGTTGTCAGGTCTGAACTCAGACTATACTCCTATTTAAGTCAGACTTGCTGATAAGGAGACCTTAAGCTGGACAGTTTTACAGTCCTCTATGTTGAAATTTGAAAACAGACTAGAGCAACTCTCTAGTATATAAAGAGTTGTTGCTAACATAAACCTAGCTTCTAACTATAACAATTATAATGATAAGAGTGATAAACAACAGTCTAATAACACTCAAGGACCTAGAGGTAATTGAAACTATTATAGAGTTCAAGGTAGAAATCATAAGGGGAGATCAAACAGCAACTACAGAGGAATGAGATATCACACTTACAGAGGAAGAGGGGGCAGATAATCTTCAAACAAGCTAACTTGCCAGATGTGTGACAAGTATGGTCATATTGTCCTGTCTTGTTATCTTCGTGACGATACAAATGCTTTCACTCAACCACCTCCTGCAGAAAGTCAACACTCTAGATCAGATCCAGATGCATATGTTGTTACTCGAGATTCCAACAATGAGTATTGTTGGTATACAAACTCAGGTGTAACTCACTATGTTACATAATCCTAATCTTCTAAACCAGATGTCAGACTACTCAGGTGTGGCTTCTTTTTGTAACTCTTGTCAACTAAGTAAGTCTTATAGACTACATTTTCCTAGTTCAAGCTCTCATGTATTAAGCCTACTAGATCTTATACACTCTGACCTAGAAATGGTTTTAGGTATTACATCTTGTATTTATATGATTACATCATATTTTCTTGGGTATATCCCCTCAAGAAAAAAGAAGAAGCTTTTACTGCCTTTTTAGAGTTCAACAAATTAGTCGAAAAACAGTTTGAAAGAAATATAAAAGTCTTACAAACTGATGGAGGGGGTGAGTATCAAACCTTTCTTATTTTTAAAAAAAATATGGGATTAAACTAAGAATATCTTGTCCCTATACTTATGCCCAAAATAGTTGGACAAAAAGGAAACATCGACACATTGTTGAGACTCGCCTCACCCTGTTGCCTCAGTCTCAACTTCCACTATCTTACTGATCAGATGCCTTCTCTATTGCTACCTACATTATCAATAGATTACCAACTCATGTTCTAGAGAATAAGTCACCCTATGAACTAATATACCACAGAACACCTGACTATTTAGCTCTCAAAGTATTTAGTTTAGCCTATTTTCCTCACATCCGACCCTATCAAAATCACAAACTTAGTTTTCAATCTGTCAAATGTGTATTTTTTTTGGGATATCCTACCCCTCACAAGGGATATAAATGCATTACACCTACAGGAAAACTCATCATTGAAAGACATGTTGTCTTTAATAAAGAGGAATTACCTTGTTCCACCAGCTTTTTTAACACTACAAAGTCTGAATATATAGTATATCTACCTACTTCTAACTGGTTTAACATATTTCCTAAGTCTCAAAGGGTTAACCATTATACAACCAATGCAATACATAGCAGAACTGCAACTATTGCTTTAACTAAAAGAGGTACTTTACCTAATTCATGTCTTCCATTTGAGCATCAGTTACCATCCACATCTTCTGCTCCACGTGTTCCTGCTATCATACATCAAACCTGTCAAATAATAATTCAACAATCTTAATCCCTTAAAACAATTTGGACACTAGTTTATTACAAAATCATGTTCAGTCAGAATTTCTATCTTCTCATATTCAAAATACTGGTCCTAGTTTTACACTTTAAACTCATCATGTTTCACCAGAAAAACTTATCTCAAAGAACCCTACATATGTTACTCTTATTCCAATATATAATTCTAGTGTTTTCCCTTCTATAACTAATTCACATCCTATGACTACCAGGGGAAATACTAGCACCTCAAAACCAAAATACATTTACAATGGTTTAGTTAACACAGGTCTGGATTTAACTAAAGAGCCAACAAATTTTAAACAAGCTATGTTCAATCCACATTGGGCTAAGGTTATGGTTCATGAGTTTCAAGCTCTAAAATCTAACTCTACCTGGTATTTAACTTCTTGGCATCCTAACATGAATGTTGTTTTAAGCAAGTGGGTTTATAGAAAAAAAAATGGAGTTGATGGCTCCTTACAAAGGTACAAAGCTCGACTTGTTGCTAAAGGCTTTCATCAATCCCCTGGAATTAATTTTGGGGAAACTTTTAGTCATCTAATCAAGTCTTCTACCATTAGTGTGAGGCCTTTTGGAAGTGGACCAAATACAAAGTCGTGCGGGCCTTCAGGTGCCAAAGCGGACAATATCATACTAGTGTGGAGATCAGAGTATTCTTACTTATATACAGAAGTGGAATATGTGGACTCAAATATTCCCTACAAAATGGTATCACAACACCAGGCCCAAACGGAACGCGATGTAGCCCTACAAATGGTATCACAACACCAGGCCCAAACGGGACGCGACGTAGTGGGTGTGATGTAGGTGAAATTCTCAGTATGTTCGATTACAGAGCATACCCTAAGGGAAAACTGCTGAACATGGCATACTATAATATTAAGGAATGAAAATTAAAAGGGTTTCCATATATGGTTAATTATTGTACTTACTTGGTGTAGAAGACATCTTCCATTGGTGACGGTACATCGGTTGCTTCAATCTATTCTGATCAAATGTATGGCTGATCAAACCAATGGAGCGAGCAAGCATGAATAGCCCATTTAGATACCCGATGTGGAAAATCTCATCAATCTCTTGCTTGGTGAACATTCCACTATCGGCAAGGAAGTCCAAAAAAAGCAAACCAATGGCACCGTCGATATTGAGTACCAGGTTGGAAGCTTTAGAGAGAGTGTATGTTTCCACTTCAACAACATAATCCATGTATTTCACAGCTTCCTGGCACACATATTCCCTTTTTTAAGACGCTCGAAAAAATTATAGGGTGTAAGACCTCTATCAGAAGCATCCTTGAAATATCGAGCAGCATCGTCAATGGCACCAGCAAATCGAGGATCGATTGTAAGCAAGCCTGAGAGAAGACTAGAGACGAGGTCATTTCCGGCTCTTGCTGTAAAATTAGTAAAAGGGGTAAAAACTATTTTTTCGTTAAAAGGGGAAAACAGTATGTGCGCCAAAGACACGTGGACATCGGCACATAACATGATGCATATCTCAATGAGCTTAGTACAGTAAGGGGGGGACTGTTCTTAAACCACATTAGAGATATCACGTCACCCGTGCTATAGCCTTGTTCAATAATAGACGACATCGGCACACCAGCATAACATGGTCATATTTATCTGTGAGATATTGTTAAAGAGGAGAACATGATCTGATAAAGTGGAACCTGGGAAAAACATCTCCTCCAATTGCAATACCTTCTGTGTTAGAGTTAACCCTGAAGAAAAGAAAGAAAAGATATAGAGTAAGAAGATTGGTTGGTCTCGACATAATCGTTTGTACGAAACGAGTCAAGTACATGGTTGAGTCTTGTTATTATTTAAAGTAGACCCAAGTAGTAGTTATTAGTCTCAAAAATACTTATGTTAGTATTTCTATTACACTAACAATACTATAAGAATATCTATATCTAATATAAAAACAAATTTTTGTACGTTTGTAAATATAACAAAAAAAAAGATTACAACATTTTGCTTTCTCTAATTCATCTCTTTCTCTCAAGTTTTTCTTACACTTTATCTTGGTATCAAAGCCTACAACGTCAATTGCATCAGACACAAGAATGTCAAGCTATTCATTACCTGAGATTTCCACAAACAACAAGAGTCAAATGGTGCAAGTAACTAACTTTAGCAACAATATTAAGCTAGGTAGAATAAATTATCTGGTGTGGAAGGCGATGATCATTCCTGTTATCAAAGAAAACAGATTGTTTGGTCACATCCCTGGAGAAAGTCCTTATCCACCAAAGTTTCTGCCTGATGAAACTGGAAATATGGTTCAGAATAAAGCCTAGGAAGACTGGATTTCCAATGATCAATTGTTTTTGGATGGTTGTTTACAACCATTGATACTGAAATTACAACACACATTTTAGAACATGAGTCTTCAAAGAAGCTATGGGATGCTGTAACAGAACTATCAGGCTCACAAACAAGAGCAAGAATCTATTGCTATTACTGACAATTCAGCCATTGTTGGGTCACCTATTCCTATGGTTGATCTAATATCTCATATGTTGTCAGGTCTGAACTCAGACTATACTCCTATTTAAGTCAGACTTGCTGATAAGGAGACCTTAAGCTGGACAGTTTTACAGTCCTCTATGTTGAAATTTGAAAACAGACTAGAGCAACTCTCTAGTATATAAAGAGTTGTTGCTAACATAAACCTAGCTTCTAACTATAACAATTATAATGATAAGAGTGATAAACAACAGTCTAATAACACTCAAGGACCTAGAGGTAATGGAAACTATTATAGAGTTAAAGGCAGAAATCATAAGGGGAGATCAAACAGCAACTACAGAGGAATGAGATATCACACTTACAGAGGAAGAGGGGGCAGATAATCTTCAAACAAGCTAACTTGCCAGATGTGTGACAAGTATGGTCATATTGTCCTGTCTTGTTATCTTCGTGACGATCCAAATGCTTTCACTCAACCACCTCCTGCAGAAAGTCAACACTCTAGATCAGATCCAGATGCATATGTTGTTACTCGAGATTCCAACAATGAGTATTGTTGGTATACAAACTCAGGTGTAACTCACTATGTTACATAATCCTAATCTTCTAAACCAGATGTCAGACTACTCAGGTATGGCTTCTTTTTGTAACTCTTGTCAACTAAGTAAGTCTTATAGACTACATTTTCCTAGTTCAAGCTCTCATGTATTAAGCCTACTAGATCTTATACACTCTGACCTAGAAATGGTTTTAGGTATTACATCTTGTATTTATATGATTACATCATATTTTCTTGGGTATATCCCCTCAAGAAAAAAGAAGAAGCTTTTACTGCCTTTTTAGAGTTCAACAAATTAGTCGAAAAACAGTTTGAAAGAAATATAAAAGTCTTACAAACTGATGGAGGGGGTGAGTATCAAACCTTTCTTATTTTTAAAAAAAATATGGGATTAAACTAAGAATATCTTGTCCCTATACTTATGCCCAAAATAGTTGGACAAAAAGGAAACATCGACACATTGTTGAGACTCGCCTCACCCTGTTGCCTCAGTCTCAACTTCCACTATCTTACTGATCAGATGCCTTCTCTATTGCTACCTACATTATCAATAGATTACCAACTCATGTTCTAGAGAATAAGTCACCCTATGAACTAATATACCACAGAACACCTGACTATTTAGCTCTCAAAGTATTTGGTTTAGCCTATTTTCCTCACATCAGACCCTATCAAAATCACAAACTTAGTTTTCAATCTGTCAAATGTGTATTTTTTTGGGATATCCTACCCCTCACAAGGGATATAAATGCATTACACCTACAGGAAAACTCATCATTTAAAGACATGTTGTCTTTAATAAAGAGGAATTACCTTGTTCCACCAGCTTCTTTAACACTACAAAGTATGAATATATAGTATATCTACCTACTTCTAACTGGTTTAACATATTTCCTAAGTCTCAAAGGGTTAACCATTATACAACCAATGCAATACATAGCAGACCTGCAACTGTTGCTTTAACTAAAAGAGGTACTTTACCTAATTCATGTCTTCCATTTGAGCATCAGTTACCATCCACATCTTCTGCTCCACATGTTTCTGCTATCATACATCAAACCTGTCAAATAATAATTCAACAATCTTAATCCCTTAAAACAATTTGGACACTAGTTTATTACAAAATCATGTTCAGTCAAAATTTCTATCTTCTCATATTCAAAATACTGGTCCTAGTTTTACACTTCAAACTCATCATGTTTCACCAGAAAAACTTATCTCAAAGAACCCTACATATGTTACTCTTATTCCAATATATAATTCTAGTGTTTTCCCTTCTATAACTAATTCACATCCTATGACTACCAGGGGAAATAGTAGCACCTCAAAACCAAAATACATTTACAATGGTTTAGTTAACACAGGTCTGGATTTAACTAAAGAGCCAACAAATTTTAAACAAGCTATGTTCAATCCACATTGGGCTAAGGTTATGGTTCATGAGTTTCAAGTGGGTTTATAGAAAAAAAAATGGAGTTGATGGCTCCTTACAAAGTTACAAAGCTCGACTTGTTGCTAAAGGCTTTCATCAATCCCCTGGAATTAATTTTGGGGAAACTTTTAGTCATCTAATCAAGTCTTCTACCATTAGACTTGTTCTAACTATTGTTGCTTCAAAATATTGGGGTATACGACAATTAGATATAAATAATGCATTTATGAATAGAAATCTATATGAGGTTGTCTACATGTATCAACCACAAGGGTGTGAAGATCCTCTCCAACCTCAGCATATCTATAGGCTTAACAAGGCTTTTTACGACCTTAAACAGGCTCTTGGAGCTTGGTTCTCTGAACTCAGGGATGTTCTACTTAATTGGGGTTTTCTTATCTCTAAAGCTGATAACTAGATGTTTCTTCCTTATTTTAGAATAGTTTCCTTTTATTATTCCTATCAATGTAGACAACCTTATTGTGACAGGAAACAAACCTCAAGCTCTCCAACAGTTTATTACTAGAATCAATAACATGTTTTCTCTAAAGGACATGGGTGATCTTCATCTGTTCTTAAGAATGGAGGTCACCAGAGACAACAAATGAATCTATATTACTCAACAACAGTATATAAATAACTTACTCGAAAACCCTCGTATGAGCAGCTCCAAACCTTGTGCTACTCCCATGTCTGTTGGGCAATCGTTATCCCTCAGTGATGGTAATCTCCTCCCTGATATACAATATATCGACGGTTGTTAAGTTATTTACAGTACTTACTGAAGACAAGATCAGACATAGCGTTTGCAGTCAGCAAATTGCCTCAATTTCTACAAGCTCCAACAGATATGCACTTATAAAATGCAAAACGAGTTTTACGTTACTCATCTGGTACCCGATAACTTGGGATCTATCTGAAACCCTTTACTCAATTAGCCATAACTGGATTTCAGATGCAGACTAGGAAAGCTCAATTGATGACAGACGCTCCGTTGGCGGGTATTATGTCTTTTTTGGTGCATCCTTGATTTCTTACTCCTCCAAAAAGTAGTCTCTGCTCTAAGCTTGTATGGATCCGATCTGTGCTTCACGTATTCAAAATACCCTTGTCCCGACCTCTTTTTATTTGGTGTGAAAACATGGGTGTTGCTTTCTTAGTTTCAAATTCGGTATTCCATACACGAACGAAACATATCGAGATTGATTTTCATTTCATTTGTGACTAGGTACTTCAACGAGCTCTAGAAATTGGATTTATTCCAACAACTGACCAAACGGCTGACACATTCACCAAAGCCTTGTCTCAATGGAGATTTCGATTTCTCATAAACAAACTTGGTCTTCGTGTTCCTCCGCTCAGTTTGAGGGGAATGTTCGAGTTAACCCTAAAGAACAGAAATAAATTATATAGAGGAAGAAGATTGGTTGCTGGTCTCGACCTAATTATTTGTATAAAACGGGTCAAATACATGGGCTCGGTCTTGTTATTATTTAAAGCATGCCCAGGTACTAGTTGTTAGTCTCAAAACTACTTTTGTTAGTATTTCGGTTACACTAACAATACTATAACAAACTCTGTATCTGATATATAAACAAATATCTGTACATTTGTAAACATAATAAGAAATAAAAAGATTACAACATTATGCTTTCTCTAATTCATCTCTCTCAAGTTCTTCTTGAACTTTATCTCTTCGTAGATCTCGTCCGTTACGCGAGCGATTGCTAACCCGGCTACCATTGTTGTCCATGAAATCACATCTTTTTCTGGCATTTTATCAAAAAGTACCACTGCCTCTTCAATCCGTCCACATTGCACTAAGGCAGTTATAATTGCATTCCAAGTTACAACATTTCTCTCAGACATTCTATCGAATAGTTGTAATGCTTTATCAACTCTTTCGTTTTACGAAAACCCACCAATCATCGTGTTCCAAGAAATGATATTTTTAAACGACATTTCATCGAATAACCTATTTGCTTCTACAAATCGAATCGATCTCGAGTACCTACTAACCATAAAATATTCAAGCCTTGGTATCTATCAACTTTATCAAACAAATTTCTCGCCTTATCAATCAATCTGCTTCAATACGATATAGTTTCGGGAGATTAAAGAAAAAATAGGTAAATCATCGTTCGATAAATGTCGACGGATCATAGTGGAGCTTACAAATACTCTTCGACAGACTAGACTTTCCATCAACAGGAAAAGAAAAAAAATGTACTAAATAAATAAGGATAAATTTGGTTTTTAAAAATATTTGGTACCCAAATCACTTAAAAGAGTTTTGATAGGTGTATTAGGAAATAATCATCTAAAAATGGACCAAAATTATTTTAGTATCATATTAGATATAACCCTATTTATCTTTTAATATTAAAATTTTCGAGCTCAAATATATTATATTTTATAGATTTATCAGTTTTTTTAACAATTGTTGTTGTATTTTTAAGGGAGGCTTACCTATCCAACAAACCTATTACGAATAAATGCCTAAATGTTTTAAGAGATTTATACCTTAAACACCCCTCAATATAAAATACAGTAACCAACTTCTCTTTCTTTCTTTCTTTTTAATTTTAATTTTTAAGTTCCTCAACTTTTAAACCATAACTCGGAAAAAGAATTCGAAAATACTATTTGTTTTGTTTTTTTAAGACAAACATAACTAGTACCACTCATGATATGTTTTGAATTTATTTTTTTAAATATTTTACACACGTGTCTCAATTATATGGTTTCGCATCTAGTAACTGGTTTCGCATCTACCAAGATAAAAAAAAATTATCGCATCCATCAAAACAAAGAGGTTACTCATCTGTCAAAATATAGAAGGTTTTGCATCTATCAAAATAAAGACGGTTTATCAAAATAGATAAGGTTTCGCATCTATCAAGATAAAAAAGTTTTAGCATCTATCAAAATAAAGAAGGTTTCGCATCTAAAAAAATAAAGAAGGTTTCGCATCTATCAAAATAAAGAAGATTTAGCATCTATAAAAATAAAGATGGTTTAACATCTATCAAAATAAAAAAAAGGTTTCCCATTTATCAAAATAAAAAAGGTTTAACATCTAGCAAAATAAACAAGGTTTCGCATCTATCAATAAAGAAGGTTTCGCATCTATCAAAATAAAGAAGGTTCCGCATCTATCAAAATAAAGTTGGTTTTGCATCTTCTTTGTTTTACCTTTTAAATTTTAAAAGCATGTATCTTTTAAACCGTAATTCAGAAAAAAAAAATTCAAAAATACCGTTAGTTTTATTTTTTTAATACAAACAAAACTAGTACCACTCATGATATATTTTGAATTTTTATTAGAAAAATATTTTTAAAATAAATAAATAACGATACCGAGAATCACATAACAGTTAGTATTCATATAAAGAGAGAAAAATTTTGGATTTAATGATATACTTGCTTTTATGATGTTTTCTAAAGACGAAACAAAACCAGAGAATCGGTGACCATAAAACCCACTAATTCGTAAGAAAAAACAAATATTATCTCTAAAACGATACACAAATGTATAAAAATATAAGCAATATAATATTTTATTAGTGGCTGCAAGAATACACAATACAAAATGAAAGGGAGCATTTGAGTTAATTCCAAAGGAAACAATTGCCATTCACAACTCTGCATGGTCTGTGTCTGTAAGCAATCTAGCGACATTGAAAATTATCTCCACAGCAAATGAAATTATCTCTTTGGTCTCTGTAAACGTAAAACCAGTGCAGTTTTCCATCAAAAGTAAAACCATAAAAGTAGAAGGGAATTTTAAAGATGAGGGTATTTAAAAAATTAGTTGGTTTTAAATGATTAATATTTAATTAAAACTTGTTGGTTGTTATTAACTTTGATCTTTGCAATGCCCTTAATGCCTACTTAAAGCGTGGTAGTATTCCCAATGGGGTATTTGCCACTAGGATATGTCTTATTCCTAAAAGTCCAAACCCTATCAGTTGGAATAACTAAAGGCCTATTAGCCTGTGCACTATTTTCAACAGACTCTTCTCTAGCCTTATAAACAATAGAATTACTAAAATTTTGTCTAACATCATTTCTAACAGCCAGAGTGCTTTTGTCAAGAATAGACTCATTCACGAAAATATCCTAATTGCTAAGGAAATGATACACAACATAAACAGAAAGCCTAGCAAAGGATAGATAATGGTTCAGCTTGATATGTCAAAGCCATTTGACAGAATGTCACATGCCTTTGTATTAAAAAATTTGAACTGTTTTGGCTTTTCTAAGGACCTAATTTCCATTATTAACAACGTGATTTCTAAAGTGATGATTTCTATTCTTATTAATGGCACCAGTGTGGGTTACGTCCCCTGGAAGAAAGGATTAAGACAAGGAGACCCTCTGTCTCCCTGTCTTTTCATTCTTGCTGAGAAAGCACTTACTCGAGGTCTGTTTAATCTATTCAAAACTAACAATAGTATGCAATTTTATGTGAAATCAGGATACCTTCTACCAAGCATGGCGTTTGTTGATGATTTCCTCATCTTCACCAATAGTCTGCCCTCCACCATTGAAAAGCTAAGTAGCCTGCTAGACAATTACCAATCAATCTCTGGTCAAATTATCAATAAGGAAAAAACGAAAATAATTACCTCCACCAGATCTCCTCATTCTTGTTATACAAGGCTTAACATAAATATTGGCTTCAACGTGGACACTACTCCCTTTACCTATCTTGGCATTACAATCTCTGCAAACAACAAAAGGAAGAATTACACTCTTTTACTTGAAAAAATTCATAATAAGATTAATGAGTGGGACATGAAACATTTGTCCTTTGGTGGCAGAATGTCCCTTATCACTAATGTCTTACACCCAATTATATATTATAGGATGCACAACAGTGAGAATCCTAATTCTATTATTAATAAAATAGCTTTATGCTTCAATAAATTTCTGTGGATGACCAATTATAATGAAAAATCCATTCATTGGTCCTCTTGGGACCAGTTGTGCAAGCCTTTTGATGAGGGTGTACTGAATATCAAAAGGCTTATTGATATTTAGTACACTTTATCTCATAAGCTTTGGTTCCTCTTTCGTATGAAAAATTATCTTTGGGCAGAAATCATGCATCACACATATTGCCCTAACACGCACCCTATTAAAACTAAATGCATTTCTACTAACTCTATTGTGTGGAAAAGGCTTCATTCCATTAAGGATGATGCTGGAAAAAAACCTAAAGTGGTCTATTGGCAATGGTTTTGTGGATTTTTGGTTAGATGAGTGGCATGATATGCCTCCTCTTCTTAATAACTACAGTTCTGAAAACTGGTTTTTATCTCCCAAAGTCAATACCTTTTGCAAAAACAATAGGTGGGACAACCCTACTCTATTGAGCTTCCTGCCCCAAGATCAAGTAAATCACATAAATGGTTTCAAAATTAATCATGAGCACGAAGATAAAATAGTGTGGAAGTTGTCCAACGATAACAATTTTAACACTAACTTAACTTGGGACAGTATAAGAAAGAATAACAACAAAACAAATTTTTTCAAAAAACTTTAGAATCATATTATTCCTAAAAAAAATTCTTTCTTATGTTGGAAACTAGTTAAGAGCTATATTCCCATTAACAGTATCCTTAGCATCAGACACATGGTCACTGTCTTCAAATCCCAATTTTGTTGAAGTTGTGAAGAGAAGAATCATCTCTTCGTCAACTGCAATTTTGCCTGGTCAATTTGGAATTACTTCGGGTATTTGTTTAAAATCCATTTGAAGCGTTGTATGACCATTTTTCACTTACTCCATTGCTGGTTCTGGTTTTTTAAGAGTAAGTTCCATATCACCCATCTTGTCCCACAAATTATTTGTTGGACAACATGGTATAATAGGAACTGCTCCAAATTCAGTAACACTCATGATGATCACAAGAGTGCTATTGATTGAATAACCAGAATCATAATGGGTATTGATTCTGGCAATTTACTTTCAGCTAAACACTGGTCTCATGTCATCGACGCAGGTTCAGCTTTGGGGTGCAGAATAAATAACAACATGAAGAAGAAGAAAATTTACATGAAATGGATGCTCCCTATTCGTGGCAGGCTGAAAATCAACATCGACGAAGCTTGTAGCTCCACTGGAGAGTCCAATGGAGGCATTATGGTCACAGACGACAAAGGTGACATTATCATTGGAGCTGGAAGACTGTTTAAAAAGCTGAATCCATTCTTGGCAAAATGTAAAGCCCTAATTGAGGGTCTCCTCATTTGCAAGCGTAATCAGTGGCAGAATGTTGACATAGAGTCTGATTGCTTGACTCTAATCAACATCCTTACCACTGGCATTGCTGCTCCACTTATTCAATCGACAATTTCTGTTTGGCGTAGTCTAATCCACCCTTGCATGTCCCTTAGACACATCCCCAGAATGCAAAACCACGCTGTCAATTAGATTGCGAAGTGGATGTTAAATAACAGCCATGATCGAGACTTCAAGGGAGTTAATGCGCCGAATCTACTCCTGGCTATCACAACGCTTGAAAGCCTAGAAGTTGGCTACATTGATCCCGGTTAGAGTTGCGTTTAGTCTGGTACCATTAAAGAATATGATATTGAAGAATCTGTTTGTCTCGTTTTGTTTCTTTAGAAAGTTAATAAGCTGCCCCTAGCTTTCTTTAGAGTTTCTAATTTGGGCTCGATCTTTATGTAATTTTAACATTTGCCCTTTATTAATACAAGTAGCTGCTTTTGCTTTAAAAAAATATCATATAAATATAATAATGAATCAATTATCAACCTAACATCAAATATATTTATCATTATCAATGATTTATTTTGTTTTCTTTTCTGTTTTTCGTTGTGAAGATAATTTTAATTGGATTGTAAAATTGGTGTTAAAAATAGTGTGTTCCAAATGTGAAATTACATTTAATTACGTTGAAAAAAACAATTGTTTTTTAGTTATAAATTTACGTGTAATTACGATTGCAAAAATGTAATTGTTTTCAGTAGGAAAAGTATGTGTAGATCAGTTCAAAATAAGGATAGAAGAGTTTGCGTAAATAGAATTTTGCTCGTGAAAAAAAAATTATGTTCAATTACAGAATTACGTATTAAATGTGTTGCGTAAATATAAAGACAACAACAAATAGAATTTTGGTTGCGAAATAAGTCTCAAAAAACAACTATGTCACAATTACAAAATTACGTGTAATTTGATAGCTAAACAGCAATTGTGTTCCATTTACGCAATTATGTGAAATTTGGTTGCGAAAAATAAGAAAAAAAATTATCTAAAAATATCACTTATAGATTTAGTTTAGTTCATCTTTAAAAAGACAAAAAGATATATTTTTAGAATATTTATTTTGAGTCAAGGTTTGAAAGATATGAAATTTTAAAAATTAAAAATAATTAATAGCACAACAATTAAAATTAAAGATGAAATAGAGTAATGTATTTTTTGAAAACATGATTTAATATTTACTTTATGTTGAAATACTTTAGATTTCACTGAATTTTGTTGTAAAAATATTTAATTTGAGAGATTTGTGTGTTTCGATTTGAGAGAGTGAGAGAGAAAGGTGGTTCGCGAGTTGAATAAAAAAAGTAAGAGTTCTTAGTCTTTCTTTTTTTTATCCGATGAATATTGATGATAGATTTTATGTTGCAGGTGGCTTTCGGTAAACTTGAAAATTCAAGTGGTTATAATACTTTTAATTTATCATAGGTTGTTATTGCTAACTATCCTTATAAAACAATTTCTAGAATTTCCACCATAACTGACGTAGCGAAGACGGCGAGCAGACTGGTTTCTCGCCCAAGTATCAAATTGGGTCAAACATGTACTCAAATCGAAGATGCCGACGAACCCAGATTCAACTTGTAAAGCCTTCGAAACCAGTTTTAATATTTTAACGTTAATTTTATTTATTTATTTTACTTTAAACCATTTATGTAATTTCCCTTATTTGGAATTAGGGTTTTGGGTAGTGCTATATAAAGCATTATATACCCTATTTTGCCGTCAAACTTTGATTAATAGAATTTTGAGACTATTTCTCTGAGTCTCATTTCTTCTCTAACTTAGGGTTAGGGTCATATCTACTGTTTTCTTCTTATAATCTTCCGCCACGCCATCAGTTGGTATCAAAGCCCATCAATTCCTGCTACGCAGATAAAAGAATCATGTTCCGGGTACCTCTTGATTTGAAGGCTAGAATAGAGAACGAAATCTTCCAGTCTACCTACACAATTGGAAGAAGAATTTGCAAGCTTGTAATTGATTCAGATATCTATGAGAATCTGATTTCAGTGGAGACTGTTCAGAAACTGGTGTTGAAGACTGAAGCTCTTCCATACCCGTACATATTGTCAGGATTGATAGAGTACACCGAGGTAACAGTTTCCAAACGCTGTCAAATTGCATTTTCTGTTGGTAATTACAAAGGTACAGGATGGTGTGACGTAGTTCCTTTGGACTTTTTCCATCTAGTTTTAGGACGTCCATGGAGATATAATAGAAATTATATTTATGATAGTAGAACAAATCGATACAATTTTATGAAAGATTGTATTAAGTTTATATTAGTGCCATCTACAGTAGTGTCTCCGAAACCACCACTAGTTAAGGAGTTTCATGCTTAAATTGCACCAGCTGCCGATCTTAGCTGTGATGCTAAAACTGTGTCTGACTCCGTGTTTGACAAGCCAATATATAATAAAAATATTTTGAAGATATATCTGGTTCGGTATTTGACAAACCAGTCTACAATGAGTATGACGATGACTGGGATGATGAAGATCTAATTAATGTTGAGGAGAAACTTGTAGATCGAGATATTGTCTTAGGCTTCAGTACACCAAACTACAACGCTTCAGAAGTTCTATTGAAGAAAGACTCCAAAGTAACAGCTTTTATTATGGAGATGCATCTTCCATGTATATTATTTTATCCTAAAATCAAACCTTTGATTCGTTTTTCTCTGGATACATGTTGTCGTATAGGAAAAATGGAAGATGTATTTTTGTGTTTGAGATTATGAATAAATTGATAAAAGAAAACAATAGTGCTTTAATGGATAAAATATTAGGTTTTTTAATAGAAACTGGAGGAGTTTTGGGTGATGGTTTGGGAAATAAAAGAAAGAGTAACAAGTTAAAAGTATAAGATTGCAGTGTTTTGAATCTGCTGGCAGAAATATACTCTGCAAAACTTGAAAAGCCATATACTATTCAACAAAGAGAAATCGTTCCTTTCTGCAAGGGTTTTGATGTGATACAACAAGCACAGACTGGAATTGGAAAATTAATAATTTTTTACACGCGCAAAGGTGTTGTTGTGCTTAGTAAATGGGTTGAAAAATTAGACATAGAACAAGTGGGTGGAGTATATCTTGTTATTGTTAACCACATTAATGCCGATGACATGGTAAAAAGAGACAAAGTTGAGAAACCACTTCTTGACAAGATCTGCAGCATTCAGATTCTCACCTCTTATAACCTTATACTGGTACCAATTGAAATCAGCGTTGAACACCGCCAATGTTTTTGAAGTTCTGTCAATGTTTAAGTGTTCCGAATATGAGGTCGAATTCTTCCCAACCGGGGAAGGATGATGTAGCAAAGACGATGAACAGACTGGTTTCTCCCCCATGTATTAGAATTTGATCAAATAGGTACTCAAATCGAAGATTTCGACGAGCATGTCAGATTTTAAAAATGTGATTTTGTCACAAAGTTTGATACCCAGATTCTACTTGTAAATCCTTCGAAAACGAGTTTTAATATTTTAACGTTAATTTTATTTATTTATTTTATTTTAAAACATTTATATAATTTCTCTTATTTGGAATTAGGGTTTTGGGTAGTGCTATATAAAGCATCATATACCCTATTTTACCGTCAGACTTTAATTAATAGAATTTTAAGATTATTTCTCCGAGTCTCCTCTATTCTCTAATATAGGGTTATGTTCATATCTACTGTTTTCTTCTTCTAATCTTCCGCCACGCCATCAATAACCATATTTTCACTATTTTGGAAAACCTTTCAAAAATATTCATTTATAATTTATATTATTTAACTCTAACTTCATCATAGTCTTAAGGTACGTATTATATGTTAAATGGTATATTTTGTTTATTAGATCTTTACTTATTTAAGTTTGAGTATTTCGAAAATGAGAAATGTTATTGTTTTTATACTTTTAGTTGTTTGTTGGATGTTTAGTTAGTTGTATAGTGTATGGTTTTCCATAATCTACATTTTGGATGTATATTTTTCAAATTTGGGATGTCATTGAGGGCTTCAGTCGTTTGGGATGTTATAATATATGCACGCGATGAATATAAATGTTATTGCAAGGTTCACACCACGAACATGAACATGGTCGCACCCAATATGTTACTATTTTATTTTGTATCTTATAGGATGCACAACAACGATGAAGTTCATCACTGTGCGATGATAATGAGTATAAGTCAAATCCATATTGCCAAAAAAACAAATATTTAGCTTGATTGCATGAGAATTTTACATGTTGTTGTCCAAGTTTTATTTATTCTAATTTGTTTTGTTGTGCGCTAAGTTTATACTACTTTTGATATTATGATTTACCAAATAATAAATACTAGTGTTTTATGAGTATTTTCATATTTTCAGTTGAAGATTTGTTCATTAAAAAAGTTTAAAATATATTTTGTGCTTATTTTTACAGAATGGCTCCCCATAAAAAGTTTGTTAAAAGAGGTAACACTTTCGATGTTACCTCTCACCATTCTCGGCCAGTAGTCGTATGTGATCTGGATTCTCGTAATGTTTGTCATAATAAGCGTGACCGCCAAATTTTTAGGTCATTTATCATATGACACGAGACGTACTTCTTCTCCAGTTCGTAGTTGTTTCAAAACGGGAGGAAGGTCAAGCAATACTACACCTGGTGATCCTTCATAAACGGACTTGTTGGAGGTATTTTGTAATATCTTACCTCACTTTCCAACTTTGTATCCAAAATACATTCAACATGAGGCGCAACAATTATTATTTTTGTTATTGATATAGTTTTATATGTTTTATGTTTGTTAGCCTCGAGATTCCCTATGGTGTTTTGCCTTGTACAGTACTCTTTGTAAATGGGATCTTCATAATCATACTCGGATCAGAGTAGAGTTTAGTATGATACATTTCGACTCACTTATTGACTACTTGCTACATCGATCTATAAATATCCTCCCACCCTCATCGATTCATTCATCGAGGGAGGCACTCGGAATATCGTCTTTCAATTTTTATTATATTGAGACAACGGTTACACTGGTTAACATCCACACGATTACGGATGTTCTCAATATAGGTGCATGGTTTGATCTTAATGAGTATCATTGAGATATTGAGAGGATTATATGGTTATATCTTAATTGTTTGGTGTTAGACTAAAAGTATTGGTAATAATCTCGATAAGAAAAAAACTATCAGCATTAGGTTTATTTATCTAACATTGTTACGGGAGACCTTTATGAGAGATGGTTATTAGACTAATGCACGCCTGCATATGTCATCCATATCATCTAGGTTTATATTTATTTTATTGGTTGTTAGATATTTTCTAACAAGACAAGTAATAGTTTTTTATTATCTACAATTCATCAAGCATTATAACATTATGGAAATATATAACTACAGTCAATTGATATTGGTCTACTTATACCATACCATGTGCTAGGCCAAAGTTCGATTCATGAGAAAAAGCGTTTTTGCAGGTTCATCAAGATGTTAAGGGGCGTAAATATTTGACCCGTTTCATATGTTAGTGGCTCCCACATACAATGAGTATGTTATCAAATTAGTGCCTTTCTATATATATGGTATGTTATTCATATGTTTTTCAGTTATGTTTATATGACAATACTCTTGTACAACTCAAACGTAGTTTTCCATTCTTCATATCCAAGGTAAAAAAACCATGTGTAATTAGATGGTCCTTAAATATTACCACTTTTTTATATATTCCTCACTACATGAGGCTTTTGGAGAAATAGAACGGTCAACATTACAGAGGTAGTAAAACTTACAGACCAATGCCTCCTAATACCATTCTTAATATTCTGGCATTCAAATATGAATCTTTGGCAGCATTTTGTAAACATTTATATTTTTCAGTATGTATGGTTTATCTTCAACATGAATGAAGCTTTTATTCTTCTAGTATGAGTTTAGGATAGTGTAATCCAACAAGTGTGAGATATGGATATCGTAATCCACGAATATTAATCAAATTTTTGGCATGTGTCAAATATAAATATCATAATCCATGAAGTTTAATCAAATAATGATACATGTTGGACAATAAGAGAATAACAAACGCGGATAGATGAATTGTTGAAAAGCATTTTAATGTGATTTAATAGGCATTTTCTTATCTTCACACGTGGTGAGTACAGTTTAATAGTACTATATCACTCACCCTAATAAGATATATAACTAGATATTTCACCGTAATGAAAGAGAATTAAACAAATTAAAGCACGATCAAAACAAATTGGAAACATTATGTAGTTAAGTTCGAAAGGAAAATGACATAATCAAACATTATGCAATTAAGTTGGAAATGAAAAAATAACATAATAAAACATCATATTTAGCATCATACATATTAACACATATTTGATAAAATGCGTTACTTTTGGATTAAACACGATCAATGGATTCATTTTTAAATATTTGTTAAGTCATGAGTAGTAGTTCATTGCCTATGCACTTGATTCTTCAACACTTTTCAACGTCCAAATGATGTAAACCTAATAGAGAATAATTAATTGATTTACCTACCGATACAAAATGAATATTGTGCATGAAAAAATTCCAATATCTTTTGTAGTTTTTAAATAAAATGACAATCATGTAAAGATAAATATGTAGTTGATCATTTGAGAGATAAAAATTGCATAGCTCATATTGATATAGAATAGCTATAACATCCGCAATTTCGCACATTGTCATCCAATATATATGGTCCGCTAGATGACTTTTAAACCAAGTTAACCCATCCAGTTTGCTATTATTATTGTTATAGACCAGGAGAATGCACTTCACATTGTTGTGGCGCTGCTCTTAAGATCCATTTTTCTCGCACATGGAATTGCAAAGGCAAATCATATATCTTGCATTATTTGGTTGTGATATCATCATAGGATATAATATGTCTGTGTGACCAAGTTTTTTATTTATATTTATTATTGTTTTATAGATATTCCTTGAGGAAGTAACATATTATAAAGAGTATTATACAAAGTTAGCAAGTCAGGCTTCTCAAATGAGGCATGCATACGAATCTGTGCTACCTAGATATTTTGTAGCCAGCAAGCCTATGACCGAATATTTTTGCCATCGAGGGATTTTCCATGTCCATATATCAGCTAGAAGCTGGGGTGGAGGAGGACGATACTCCTCTTAAGAAATCTTCTAAAGTTTATTGTTTCCTCTATAACCAAAATGAATTGGTGATTCAAGAGAAAGAGTTGTAGAGAGACAATTTAGAAGAAGGATGGCTCATGTGAAACCCATTGTTATGAAACTTCAGCAAACCAAAAGTGTCAAGATGAGGGATACAGGTCAGACGGTTGAAAAAAGTAGTCAGAGGGGCAAGACTAAAACTCATGGGTAAATTGTATTGCTTGATAAATATATAAAGAATACTTAAACTAGATTTGGTGGCCGAAGCCCTGCTAAGGCCAAGAAGAAAAATGGTACGCTTAATCTCGAGTATGTAGAAGCATGTGGTCCCTTTATTGAAGCTATAAGTGGACAGACCCCTTTCTTGAAGGGTGTGGTTGGTATGTCTATAGTGATAGAGATGTCAGAAAAGAATTTGAATGGTGTAAAGACTAAAGTCACTATGCATGAGTTTGAAGAAATGGTTCTCCCTCTCGAGGTGAATGTGATTGAGGGCTTTACTATTAATATAATTGGTCGCTACCTCTATGGATGTAGATATGTCAAGCTATATTAAAAGTAATGGCTCTAGATGTTTCGTTATTAAAAAAGATTTCATATTTACGGTATCAGATTTGGGTATGTGTGATGAAGTTCCTCCCCAATCCTTTCCAATGGGGTTATGATTGCTGAATAAGGTTCTTAACCAGTTGTTCAAATTTTTGTTCGCGAAGGAAAAGTAAAGCCTTCATGGTAAAATTGGATCGAAATTTAGACTTTAAAGGCTACGAGGAAGAAGGTATTCGATGAGATTGAGGTCAAAGTTGCATGTGTGTTAGGGAAGTTGATCAGTAAGAAACAAAGTAGGGTTGTTGGCGATGGGTCATCCAATATGATAAAACCCCATACTTGTGAAAGTGGTATGATGAGGGCCAACGAGTTATCCGAACAAGGTGTGTCACATGTGTCTTATACAATATTGAATGCTTTGACTACCTTGCAACCCGCCAACCATAATACTACCGATTCCAAGGTTGTTATTTAGCCATTATTGGAGGTTGTTGGTAAGCTTTTGGAGGACATAAAAGAGTTTAATTAGACATTTTGGCGAAGCATGATGACAACCCAAAGTTGAAGACAAGACTTAAGCATAATTTGGTGGTCAAACTGGTATTGAATAATGAACTTGAAGTCAAGTCTAAGATTAGGATTCGGCTTCAAGAGTGGGTTTCTTCTTAGGATTGGTTGATTGAAAGGTTTTATGATGTGTTTGAGGTTATTATCTGGATATATTTTTCTTTTTTTGGAGGGTTTTTACATAGAATGATTCTGACATAAGCCAAATCCATCTTCACAACCCATAAAAAGTTGAAAGAAATCAATGTTGAGCTAGCCCACGCACATGAGGAATGTGAAACCGAACGTACCGTGAAACCGAACGTACCGTAGCCTAATTCGAGATGAATGAGCTGATAGCACATCTTGAAGATGATTTATCTCAAAAGAAAGAGATTAAAGAAACCTTATAGGTCAATTATATTGAATGGGCCAAAAAGGTGACTAGATTTGGGGAGGACATACTGGAAGCAACCAATGATGCCATATATAAAGAGAAGAAAAGACGTGTGTGCTGCATTTCATACAGAATATCCTAATCTTAGGTTATATACCTTGTGAAGCTATTTACCCAAGGTAGAGAGACCTTAAGCATGCGACTGAGCCAGTTCTCCTAAGCATAAGCCTTTAATATCAGCCAAAAACGGTGGTTATATAGTGTATGATCAGATCATGAAGGCTCATAAAAATAGCTTATTCGGGTATCTGGCATAATCTACCCAACTAGTGTGCGTCATCGATAATTAATTTGGATGCGCACTCTAAGTGGAGTTGAGGATGTTGGTAGCAGAGAAGAAAGAGGTTTGGTTAGACAAGATGGTCTGAACACCCTAGTAACGTTTATATGTACTTGGTTATATAGTTATATTATATTAGCCTTTGATGTACTGTTGATGACTAAAGTATCCATGTTTTGAGGAAATATTATGAACCAGGTGCCATGATTATATAATTTTTGCTATCTTATGGGGATAATGATATTTATCACTTGTTATTGTTATTTGGTACTTGTATATATTAATTTATTTTATTCTTATATTATTGAAAGAAATATTGTGTTTCCCAGTTCCTTGTTGATTCCAATTGGAGTGATCAGTCTCAAAAGGTCGAGATTTAAGTAAGGTCCATATAGGATTCTTGTTTGGATTATGTCTAGAAATAACATCGAACGGTGTTTAAGTAAGGAGTACATGGACACCCTAAATTAATTTTATACTTTTTTATTGTTCGAAGATGGGATGTCCAAAGCTCCATAAGAGCTGAAAATTATGATCAGTCTTAGCTTATATTTATTTATTATTTTGATATATGTGAAAGCCAAAGTTATTCACAAGTTTGAATACTACGTTTAGTCTTACCTTTTGTTAATTTTTACTTTCTTTGTATTGAAGGTTGTAAGGGATGGATGTTAGGTGCATTTGTACCATTTTCAATACTTTTGTAGCTAGGTCGAAGTCATCCTATTATTGTAGATTATCTTTAGGTATTCAAACTTGTCATATATTAGTCATATTGGTTTGTTTCTTTTTAAATTATGAAATAATAATGCAAGACAATACAATGAGATGCATGTAAAGGTAAGAATGAACATTTATCAAAGATAAATATCTCCTTAAAACTTTCATACGCTATCGGGGTTGGAAATAGTATATAATATTTTTGTTACATATGCGTTAACATCATAAATAGCAAGACTCATTAAGGATAATATAAGTCAACATTCAAACATATAATGGAGATTATCTAATAACAATAACAAACGTTCATTTTAGGATACCAAAATTACTTAATGCATAATACAAAAGTTGAAAGAGTACTCTCTAGCGGAGGATCTCCAAAGGTTTGTTCATCGCTTTCATTTAAAAAACCATAGAGGAAACATATAAAAAATAAATTTATAACATAACACTTGACGAGATATATGAAACTGTGCTAACTAAGAAGAAAACTTAAATTTTATAGCTCAGAGGGTAGCTTCAACAATCCGATTAGATCCCAAGATAGCATACACAATAATAGTGACAATCTTCATCAAGCACCCTAAAAAAACCAATAGTTTCAACTTTTAGAATGCCTTAAAAGAAAAACCTAAATATAATTATTCATGGTGGTTAAAATGATACGACCATCATTGAATAAGAAAACATGGATGACTTGTTTGGTATAGGTTTACTTTATGAAGTGGGAAAATACAATTTCTATTTGAATGTGATTATACATTCTCTTTGGCATTTAAGATTTTTGTGATAAATTCTTGTAGAAATCAAAGTAAGATCATGTTCATGTGGTAGATCATTGCTTTGTATGTACATTATATGAAATTCTTGTTATTATTAGCATTGTAGCCACAGAAACACGCAGAGAAGTTTTAGCACCTACATCATTAAACATGGCTTGACCAACCTATATTGAAATAAAAATTTCTTCGAAGAAGCAACCAACCTATATTGAAATAGATTTTCTTCGAAGAAGCTCATATTAACGATGTCTATCAAGTCTTGGATTTAATATTAGACTCCTTTCATCTTTTATTTCACGCTCATATATTTATGATAAAAATAGGTAGAGAACAACGAATAGATTTTGTGGAGCTCCGACCCGTAAGTTGCAAGCTGGTTTCTAGCTCGTCGCCATTGTTGATTCAAAACTTATTTATCCTGTTTTTATTTTTTCATTCACATATATATATATATATCAAACCCTAGTTCTAAAAAAACTCTAAAAATACCGTTGGTGAGGTATTTTGTAGTACTACTGTAAAAATCCTATAATAACCTTTCACCATATATTTACTTTTATATACCCACTTTACCTTCTTATTCTATCTTATGAGATAGATTTGTTTTGTCTATGTAAAAACCGAAGACTTCACCTTACAAAGGTGTTTGGTACCACGCTTGCAGCGGCTGTAGTCTATGATGCAGCGGCCAGGATGGTCCAAGGCCCTAATATAAAAGATTTTTCTGGATCTAAGTCAAGGACCCTATGTATAATAGTGAAACTAACTCATCCTGTACGAGTGGTTCCCAAATAGTTCTACTGCTTTTGAACCCGCATATTAAAAAGAATGGTGTTTGATTTCGAGAATTTACTAAAGTAATTTGTAATAATATATCACTAATGATTGTTTCTGGTCTAGAAGAATTTTTTTTTTCAACCAAAAACTATATTATCGGGGTTTTGAAACTAATAAGTCTCTTAACAACCCGCGTACTGGAAATTTTAAGCTTTTGATGATGCATAATAAGTGTTCGATGAAATGTTTAGAGAAGAAATAAGAGTGTTTTCCAAAATGTTACACTTAGGATTTGGTGTTGTGTATAGAGAATTCTTAAGGAATGACTAATGGTCGTATTGAAGTTATTAAAGTTCGACATCTCTCAAGAGGATGTCATTTTTGGACGAAAAGAAAGCAAGAAAAGTACAATATAAGTATGTCTAACTCTGATTAATGGTATTAAATTGAGATTATTATCATTTAACCATCCATTAACTATTAAATTATATATTTCAAAATAGTTTAATGTAATTTTTAGCGATGAGGTTATCAGCACCAGTAAATTGGTACAAAATGTTTATGAAATTGTGTTATTTTTGTTTACAAGTTGGAAGAAGATGTAAGATCTAATGATTTTAGAATGGTTTGTGGTCGTATTGGTGGTAAGAAATTAATGTTTTTAGAGTTAGACAGCCCATGTGTTTTTAGAGTTAGACAACACATTCCAAACTAACGATAATACTAGGTTTAGCGGGAAAAAAAACTTCGGAAAATATGTATACTATTTTATAGTTTAGCCCCCTTATTTTGATTTCTAAATCCGTCACTAGGTGTGGTTTAGAACCAAAAGAACGCCACTTAGATTAAATATGTAAAGGTTTTACTATTTTTCTTTCTCTATCTTTATGGTCTCTCTATCCTATTTTACCCATGAATATTATTACAGTGGCAGAATCGTGATGTGATGGAGGGTTGCTGCCCCATGCTAGCCCCTATATAGTTCCGCCAGTGCTCATCGGCCATCACTAAGAGAAAGATAGAGAGGGAAAAGTAGCTTGCCTTGAAGGAGAAGGCGGAATTTACACTAAATCTGAAAACACCCCAAAATTACACTAAACTTAACTATTTACTACCTTAAATCCCTAATACTAACCATGAACAACCCAAATCCATACAAATCTACCACAAAGAACACAAAATCAGAGTATTCATGAAAGATGATGAATTGGGCGTCTCTTTGCAGGACTTGCTGGACGAGGGGTAGACATGGGCATTTTAACCGAAACCGAAAGAACTGAACCGAACCGAAACAGATTCGGTTTCTTCATAATACCCAAATGGTTCCAATTTTAATTACCCACAGTTCTCGGTTCGGAACCGGAACCGAAGCGGAGAACGTGGGTACCCATTAAGAAGCAAACACATGTATTAACCATAAATTTAACATTATTTGAATATATATTTCTCTTTCCCAAAGTTATATTCCTCTAAATCTGTTGTTTATCACTAACCTATGATTATGTTTTCTTTAATAAATGACAACATAGTTAATTCAAAATGACGACATATCTATAAACAATTACGCATATAAACAAAATAACAAAATATCAACCTTTATATAATCTAACAAACTTGATATCATCTCTCATTTTTTCATGTTCTATTAATTTTAGATCTCTCTTACATTTAATATTTAATTTTTTTACAATCTAACACAATTTTATAGTTTTGATATATAAAATGAGTTTTATATCTGTTGATATTGCAGAAAATTTAAAGTATCCAAAAATATTTGATTGGAACGGAATTAAATACCCATACTGAACCGAACTGAGAGAAGCCAAACCGAACCAAACCGAATTTTATTTGGTTCTTAAATGGATATCAGTTTTGAAGAACCACCAAGAACTGAAAGAATCGAACCGAACCGAAGAACCAAATGATCATGCCTAACGAAGAGAACGCTTATCGAATTGAGGTAACGAGCTTAACTCGTGTTTCTATTTTCAATATGGTCGCATGAGTTTTTGTGATTAACAACCTCGTGGTCGCACGACTCGTGCGAAGAGTTGTACATAGTGGTCGTATACCTTCATATGAAGTGCCTAATAGCTTCATCGCAACCATGCATGTGACCCATGTACTATATCATTCGCATACAGCCCATGTAGACTATAATTTGCATGTGGTTCATAATATATTAAGTTAAATCGTTATTCGTTATAGGAAAAACAGGCCCAACCTCCGTGCCTGGATGCTGATTACACAAAAATATTCGCAACGGATAGGTTATTTACGAAATATGAGTTGGATGCTTTCGTGTATGGGGAATCCAAGAAGATTAAGTTTGTCACAATTATAAAGCTCTATGATAGCGGTAAATGAGGAAGAACTCTTAGGTTAGATTATGTATGCGAGAGGTACGGTATTTTTGTATCAAAAGAAAATTCAGATACTTTAAGAAAACAGAAGACTGCGACGAAGAAATGTAATTGGCCGTTTACTTTAAAAGCTCAACCAATTGATGTACTAGCCATGCAATGACGTTTCGAGGCAATAAACGGTACACACAATCACTATCCCTACATTCGTTTGGACGACCATTCCTGCGCTTGTAGGCTAAAAAGGGATGAAGATGAACTAGTTCATAGTTTGTCTCACCTTTGTTCGCGTCCTACGGAGAGGTATATATCGGTTTGAAGAATAAACATCTGGAGAATATTTTGAATATGCGTGCAATCTACAATTGTCTCCAAAAACATCGGGATGTTGAGCACGAGGGACAAACCCAAATGCAATATTTATTGACAAAATTGAAAGAGCATGAATATTCGACGTCGGAGCGGTTGCAAGACTATTCAAAGGTTTTCACCCATTTTTTTCGCACATCCGACGAGCATAAACTTATTACGTACATTCCCTAATGTGATATTCATGAAGTGTACTTATAAGACGACTATGTATAAGATGGCGTTATTAGAGATTGTTGGGTTTAAGTCTACTTCCATTACATTTACCGTTGCATATGTTTTCATGAGCGGGGATAAGATACCGAATTATACATGGGCTTTGGGTACTCTTTGTGGTTTGATGATGGATAGTGTGCGCGCATGTCTGAGTGTTATTATTACCGATCGAGATTTAGCTCTCATGCGATCTATCAAGGAAATATTTCCAGGCACACACCACTTGTTATGCACATGGCATATTGGTAAGAACATTTTAGGGACAATTTGAAAGATATTCCAAGATGATGTGGTTGCGAAACAATATGTTGAGTTTTATGGCTACGTAACCGGAGCGAACACGGTTGAAAGTTACGAAAAAAATCTAGCTACGTTAAAGGAGATGTTCGCCTATCACCCAAAGTGTTTTGATTACGTTATGGAAGCATAGATAACGAAATATGGTAACAAGTTTCTTCAATATCGAACGAACAAGATCAAACATTACGGCCAAACAACAACAAATGGGTATCTCCTTTAATTCTACTTTTTGTTTTGTTATTATATCTCTTTAGGAATACGTCATAATTATGTACTTGTATTATGTAGGTGAGAGGGTGATCACTCGGCCCTAAAAAAAATACCTTGGGACGAATTAATGCAATTTCAAACTTTTTTAGGAAAACGTTCACAACCTCCTGACGAAGAAACATACAGGGATCGTCGAATTTTTCGAGCAAAGTAAGTTTCGTATTCTACAGAGTACTTCTTGTACTTTGACCAGAGAACTTACAGGTCATGTATCCCATTCGGGCCTAACCGAATTGATCCATGCTATTGTACGTTCTAGAAATATACAACCGATCGGGTAGTATGTGGATGATGCGTCCTTAGGAAAACACATTGGTTATCTTGAGCATGTAAAATTGCATCAATACCTAGAGAAGGTAGATGCATTCTTAAGGAAGATGTAGACATATTTTGGAGACGATTAGATATTGTCCATAGATATCCCACTTCGCGTGAAGATGACTTGCAAAAAAACTACCCATCATAGATAGCTTCATTCGTAGTTTTAGCCATGACTAACAAGACCATATTATCAATAGGGTTATGCAAATCTTGAAGCCCAAAACTAGTCATATCCTAGATCCTAAAGAAAGAACTAAAGGTATGCCAAAGGGAAGCGTTAATAAATTGACCAAATGGAACCCTAGTGCATCGGAATATCCCATTAACAAACCGCTAGTGCAAGCACTCCAGCAAACTCGATAAGTAGTACACCCGTTAACACGTTAGGGAGCACGGCCGCATCGAAAGTGGCTCTGGTTGTAGCACCCAAACCAACACTTTCCAAAAACAAAGTTGGTTGATCGAGGAAAACTGTTAAGAATGGGAAGTTAACTATATGTTTGGAATACATCCCGAATTTTTTACACACTTATATCGTTAAGTTGGTGGGAGTTATTTTGGACGAACAATGCCGACATCGGTCAGTACCGCATTTAATATATAAAATGATGAGGATAGATGGGAAGATGTTAGACGCGAGTTGTTGTCTGAGTTGAAAGTAAACTATGCATCTTGGTTGGAGGTTTATGGTTTGTCAACGTGTTTGATGATGTGGTACGTAGGTTGGATTACTTGAATCCCAACCATGCTAGCCATTATTGGATGCAATTTCCGGATATATAACTAGTCATTACGACAAGGTACCAGTGTATGGTATACCATGTCTTGCAAGCAGCGTCATTATCGTATCTACCAATTCGTGGGCGTCCACCCGTGAACGGTTCAACGATTATAGAAGTTAGAATTTCTTTCGTACATGGATGTCACTTCGTTAATGTAAATATATCCTCATTTTTGAACTTTTGAATTCATGTTTCCGTAGTTTAGGATTACATTTGCCCATCAAATAAAGATGTTATTACTCATTCTCGCCGATATTCCGCACCGATTTCATTTATTTTCGTATTTATATATAACAAACAAATGTTGGCTAGATAGGAAGAAATTGCGTAAATAGAATTCTAGTTACGAAATAAGTTTGAAAAATGTAATTATATTCCAATTATGGAATTACGTGTAATTTGATCAATAAAAATAACTATGCTCCGTTGCGTAATTACGTGTAATTTGATTACGAAGATAAAAAATTCTCCGAAAATACCCATCTCATGATTTTGGTTGTGTTGTTTTTAAAAAAGAAAAATAAAAATAGTTTTGAATTTATTTTGAGTTAGAAATCGAAAATTATAAACTCATTCGACATTAAAAATAATAAATTATAATTAGAGTTATGGTTGTAATAATTTATGTTAGACCAAAGTTTTTGTAAGGTTATTAATAATTTTATTTTCTTTGAATAATTATCGCTATATCTGTTAATGCTAGCCGCAATAACAGGCAGCCACGGTAAATCACCATATCAGTGTTGCAGTGGCATTCTCGAGAAAAAATAGAAAGATGTCAGTTTATCCGCGAGCAAACGAGGCACAAACACAAGATCCGCCACCTTGATGAGCAAGGGCCGAAGTGAGCCATCCGTAAACTTTAATCTTTTTTGAAACCCTAACTTGTTATGGTTCCTTTGCATTTTTATAAGCGAACTTGTTTCCCATATATTTTTCCTGTCTTCTCAGCTAATAAAAATTCAAAAATAATCACAAAAAACATTAAGATTTTAGACGATAAATCATTTTTATATAAAAATAAACTCAAAATGGACCATACAGTACTATGCAGTAAATATTACAGGTGTGCTGGACACAAAATCTATTCCAATGAATGCAAATCGATTCATAAGGTAGATCAGATATTAAGAACATTACCCATTAATAATTTTTGTCTCCATCTATTAAAACAACTTTAGCTAAAAATAAATTTCTCATTTAACATTTTCATTTCTACCTTGCCTCATTTCCAACTTTTTATTCTCTAAAAAATGAGGTATAAGGACAATTGTAGTCGGACCCTTTGCATATTCTAACTAATTTTTTACCATTTTACTTTACTTCCTTTTGTATTCATGATCCAAACAACGAGTTTGATATATGATAAATCAAATAGAGTGTTATATTCTCTGACGCGGATAGAAAAAAGAAACAAACTTGAGAAAAAAGAGACATACATATTTAATGGAGATAAAACCACGCACTCGAGAAAGAGATAGACCAAAAACGACATTGGAACAGCAAATAAATACTATATTGTTGTGGAGGTCCGTTGGGATCCACGTCTAAGTGCAAAAGGTTAAAATCGAGATCAAACCTCGTTCTGTATATGCATAGCGTTTTGGAATAGAACCCAATATACTACAAACAAAGCTACATATTGTGTCGCTCATAAAATAAATGGTGAGGATGATGATGCATCATCATAAACCCCATCAAATACAAAACTTGTCTTTCAAAAGTAGCTACGGCATCCAGATTTAAATACAAATAAGACAGGTCAAAAAAACATTTGGAGAAAGTTGGTAAAGTTGTAGACCCGTAGAGAATTCTAGCGGCAGCGTCATAAACTAAAGCTGCTTCTAGTGCGGTGTCAAACACATCTGTAGGATGCAATGAGCAACTTTTATGTGGTCAAAACGAATTTGTCCCACAACATAAATAAAAATGAAAGATAAGTATGTAAAAAGAAATATATGGAGAAAGAACAAAATAACTTACCTTTTCAATATATATAATATAATAATTTTGAATTCAATTTTTTAGTACAACATAAAGAAAATTCACTTAGATGAGGTAAAATTGAATTCAACATGTTATTATATTGTATATTATAAAGGTGTGGTATTTTTTACTATTATTGTAAAAATCTTTTAATATCCTTCCACCATATATTTTGTTTTATATATTCATTTTACCTTTTTATTCTATCTTGTGAGAAAATTTGTTTTGTGTACGTAAAAACCGATAACTCCATCTTACAGAGGTGTCTGACACGAGGCTCCAAGCGGCTCTAGTCTACGACGCGGCTGTCAGGATACTCCAAGGCCATAATATAAAAGATTTTGACCCTACGTACAATATAATAGTGAAATTGGCTCATCCTATACGATTTGTTTTCAAATAGTTCTACTGTTTTTGAACCCGCATATTGAAAAAGAACCTTCCACCAACAGAAATCGCAAAAAGAACGTTTTATAATTTGGCCAAACCACAATTAAATTTTACCGAAATAGAACCGAAACGGACGAAACTGAACCAAAATCGGACCGAACCGAAACCGAACTAAAATAAGACCAAACCAAAACCGAGAAGGATCTTCCTGAACCAAAAATTAAACGGTTCGGTCCCATTCCAAAAACTAAAATTGAAAATTTAATTATCTAGTCCACCCCGATAAACTTAACAATTCAGATCCAAATTCACCCATTCGAGTTTCATTCCGTCAAAACCCAGACGGATAACAGTTCTAAACCACACTAATTTCATATAAATGATCTGACTGCTCGCATGTTTAATTGCATACATGCACTCTCTCTTTGATACATTTTGCTGTACATTTTAAATTATTTACGTGTCGCATACACATAGATGTATTGAACCTCATTATTTTTAAATGTTTTTAAATATAATATTAAATTAGAGATGGAATCTTCCCATCGATACTATTATCAATATTAAAAAGAAAAAATTCACTTAAGAAAGCTAAAATTTTACCAATATTTATCATCTAAACTATTATACTATATTAGAAATAGAAATGTAGGATAAATTTTAGTATATTGTGTTCGGTATTTGTTTTTTATTTGATGTAAACTGTTCTACGACATTAGTATTAGTTTTATAAAAAGGTACAAAAATTATAGTATGTTGTCTTAATTACGTTATAAGTAAGATTTAAAATGTTCTTTTTGTCATGATACAAGTAGTTATAGAAATCCATGATGAATGTTTGTATAATGGCCACACAATATATTAGTTATACATAGGTAAGCTTAAAATCGTAACAATGTAGAGACGGAGAAAGGGAATTATAGCCTACCTCATAAAAGAGCTCCAATGCATTCAAGGCCACGAGAGTTTTTATATCACCGATGCCACAGAGCTAGATATAGAGAATAGCTTCGCGATCAAAGAAATAACACGGACACGTCCCTGAAAGTGTTTTTTAGCAAAAGTTAACTCAAGAGAGTATGAATGCCCAAAAAGCAGTAGATCATATAAACCGAATCCTAAATATTAAAAACAAAATGGGCAGGATTAGGCTCTCTTTAGCCCTTCCCTTTTTTATACTAATTTTGATTTAATCTTCTTTATTCTGTTTCGAAATACAAAATTGTTTCGAAGTATATAATTGTTCAAAATTAAGTAATAAAATTATATTTTCAATATTACTAATCAAAATAATATATGTGGAAAAATCTAAGTATAAAATATAATATATGTTGCATATCTATTTACAAAATCAATTATAAAAAACTAGAAAAGGATTTTGGCTATATTTAGCAAATGTGATACCATATCTGCTGCAAAAGCAATGAGTTAAGAAATGGTGAAACTCTATATGTACCATAACAGCATTGGAAAGTACAAATTTACAAAAAAAGAAGAAATCATTACCAGCGAAGAAGATTGTGTTGCCAAGTTTCCAAGGTGTGTAGTTTCCGAGGTGTGTGGCTGCATTGCTATCAACCGGGAAAACTACAGACTGCATCGAGCTTATGCCGATTAGCACTGCATATCTTAACCAGCTTATTACAATATTTATTGAAATAAACTATCAAATGAAACATAAAAATTGGAATACACCTTACCAAGCCTTGTGGAGTTTCAGAAAAATAAAACAAATTTATAAGAGTACCTGCTGTGTTGCGAGCTAAGAATCCAACTCAGTATCAAGACGAACTGATATAGTAACTCTCACTATTACATCTATTTTGTTCCGATAAACGTCCATTAACTTAAAAGGAATGGCTTTTCAAGAAACAGCTTCTTGGATCTCAAGCAAGCAACCAAACTTCTTTATCTTTATATTCATTTCCTATTCATGACTACTAATCATATCTAAGTCACCAAAGAATGGAATGCAGCAAAAGAATGATGGAGGACAAAGACAACAAATCGAAGAAGAATTTCTCTCTCTTCTACATTCCATAGTCCCAAACTAACAAAAAACATCACTAATGAATCGGCCACAAAAAAATAGTCTATATACGAACTTTAAATCATACTCTGTAGCAGTTCAAAAACCAAAATCTCCCACAACCTTCAAATCTATATATACTCAATACAAATATGACCATATTTTGTTACAATTTGAAGATTAAGTTAATGGAAAAATTTGCAAAAGATTTACACATGAAACAAGTTCTTAACAGATTCTTTGAAGCCGTAAGTTTGATGGTGACTTTTCCTACTCTAATTGGGATTCAAGACACTTGTTTCTTGAATTCTCATTAAAGGACGACATCAGTAAAATATGGTCGAGGAGTGTATGGTCACTATGTGAATATTCTATGCAAATGTTGAAATGACTTCCATCTTTTGGCACAAAAAAGGTGCAACATAATATATGATTAGGGTTTGGTGATAATAAAGGTGCTCGGATTCATATTAGCTACCTGAGCATCTCCATAGTGCAGACATCATTACCTCAATAGAATCTTCAATTATAAATCCCATCAAATCTTGGATTCCACCAAAGAACAAAGCAATGTACAATGCCTGTTATGCTTGGGTAGAGATTGATATCTCTAAAAAGCTGCAACATCATATATGGTTAGTGTTTGGTGACAATAAAGGTGCCGGGATTGATATTAGCTACCAGAACTGAAAATTTCTTCCATGTAGGTCATGCTGCAGCAAACTAAAACTAGAATCAGAAATGACAAACTCTAACAATAGACAGAAGCCAGAGAATGAGCCTACTTCAACACTAAAGACTCCACCAGTCCAAAAGATCCATTATGATTAATGCTCGTGCGGCACTCAACTAAAGGCCTAAAAGGAAGATTCAACAGAGAGAGAACAAATTTAGTGCATTTACTAAAGAGCCAAAAGAACTCAGTAAAAGCAGAATAGAACAAGAAGAAAACAACTATGAGGATGACATTATTGATGCCATGAAACCGCTACATAATTATTTCAACCTCTTACAACAAGTTGAAACTGAATTTCCATCAACCGGTAACCTATCACCCAATAAATATAACACTTGAGGCATTAGAATAAAGCTTTCATCCAATAAAGATAAGATTCGAAAGAAATAAGGAAAATCAAGGAAGAAACAGAAAAGACACAAAGAATAGGAAAATCCAAGGAAGAAACAGGAAAGACACAAAGCTAGAAAAATACCTGAGATAGAAACAATTAGTGCACTAAGTGAAGAAGTGAGGGTGAGGAAATCATTAAAGCAATTTCAAAAGCTTTAGAAAATGAATCCTCTGATCCTCTTCCTGGAAAATCTTCAACAGAGGTAGATCATAAATTAACTCTTATTCGTGTCAAACATAATATTACCTTTATATATTACCTTAAAGTTGTATGAGTAGGATATAGTATGAGTTACATAGATAACTATGACTTTCTTAACTATTATTCTATCAAATATAGTATTATGAGTATGACTAAGAAATAGATTCTATTTTCAGCCCCTTGTTAGCTTCCTTTTTAGCTCGAGGTCTTAATGGAATGACTAACAAGAAGTCTCCGATCTATCAAACTCTGTGTTATTAGAGCTTGGTGTAGCGGATGAATGTGAAGAATGATTAGCACACATTCATATCAAAATGAGAAATTCACAAATATGTAAATCTTTGTATACCTTCGTCAATGTTAGATTTTCATGGATCTTCATCAAAACAATAATTGTTTCCTGGACTCCCAAATAATTAATTAAAATAATCTGGAAACTAAATTTACCTTAACTGATTCTTAGACGAAATGTAGTACTGGTGCCAACAGTTAATCACGGAAGAAAGGACTTACTAAGCTGAGATCACTAACTAATACTAAGCTGAAATTCCGTTGCTACTGCGGGCTTTACGCAATCGATCGGATCATATAGATATCCCTTCAACACAACATAGATCGTCGAAAGGATCTCGGAGACCCACCAAAGCACGAAAGTCTGGATCTTTAAGAAAATGAATTCCTATTCGAAGAGTGCATAACCCCATGGATAAGCTCACACCAGAGCGCCTTCTACTTCTAATAGGCCGTGAACTAGATCAGAATCATTCTCAACGAATCCATAAGAAGTGATCCCATTTTTTTACTCGGGTCCGGGTATAGACCAAAGGTCTTGAGATAAATCGTTAATTTCTTCATGCTCGTTCCAAGTTCGAAGTACCATTTGTACAAATAATAATCCATTTCATGATTTCTTCTTCATAGAGATAAATCGAAGCCAAAACTCTGGTTCTGGTGATATTCTCCTACTTTGATATTGGGATTTATGAAGTAATCGAATTGATATTGGGATTTATGAAGTAATGGAAAAGAATTTTGCTGAGGAATAAGACGATTGGAAAATAAATAGAACTTGTCTGAGGAAGGAGACGGAATCACTTAGAAATTAGGGTTTCCCCTTTATATGTATCGATTAGGTCTATGTTGGTTTTAGTCCAACTAATATAATTCTTGGGCCTTTGGTCTATTCCCTGGGCCAAAACAATTCTCTATTAAATACGAGTCCCTTTAGCTAAAAACACTTAAAAGGCTATTTATGAAAAAATATGAAAAAGTCTATCAACAAGCTTCTACGTTACAAAATCCAAGAGATACTCATGTAGCTAACGTCAATAGAAAGCATCAATACAGTTTCGAAATAAAAAAATTTATAACCATGTACAACTGTTTTCCTTTTTAGAAGGTCGTAAAGTGTTTAGATGCTCAAACAAAGATGAGTATACTAACAAAACTCTCTTACCCATTTACAAGGCAATCAAGCAAAAGAGAATAGATGTTATAGCCAATAACTAGTTGTATAGGAAAGACCCTATCATCTTCAAGATGCCCCAACAAGTAAGTAACCTGCATATAGTTGATATATAGTTGAGAATTTGCCTGGAGACCAACTTCAACAAATTGAAATAACATAGCAAATCATATGGTGCATCCACTAACTAACAGGTGAAAATGACATACACATGTAAAGTTGAAAGCCTACTGGGCAATGTATAGAGGGTAATCTGTGAAAATCATCAAGTACTATATTGTGAGGGATGAGAGAAGCACCACATTTCGTCTGGAAGATCCTGTCAAGACAAGAAACCAGAACAGTTTCTAGACCAGGCTGATCACTTCTCGTCTGTAAAGCGCTGCGTAACAACATATCATCAACTAAAAGTCAAATCCCTAAATTCAATTCCACACTGAACAAAAGAAAGTAGAAATTCATAGGGAGTGGAGATGATCACTTAATAATGTCTGGAAGTGGAAAACGATCGAGAAACTCCCCAACCGATGAGATTTGGATACTTTAAGAGAACGGAAGACTGCGACAAAGAGAACGGATATTTTTGTTTGCGAGAAGTACGATATTTTTGTATCAAAAACGAATCCGGATACTTTAAGAGAACGGAAGACTGCGACAACGAAATGTAATTGGTTGTTTTCATTAAAAGCTCATCCAATTGATGTACTAACCATGCAATGACGTTTTGAGGCAATAAATGGTACAGACAATCACGATCCATACATTTGTTTAGACGGCCATTCCCGCGCTTGTAGGCTAAAAAAGGATGAAGATGAACTAGTTTGTAGTTTGTCTCACATTTGTTCGCGTTGATGGAGAGGTATATATCAGTCTGAAGAATAAATATCTGGATAATATTTTGAATATGCGTGTAATCTACATTTGTCTCCAAAAACATCGGGATGTTGAGCACGAGAGACAAACCCAAATGCATTATTTATTGACAAAATTGAAAGAGCATGAATATTCAACGTAGGAGCGGTTGCAAGGCGATTCAAAAGTTTTCACCCATTTTTTTCGCACATCCGACGAGCATAAACTTATTACGTACATTCCCTAATGTGATATTCATGGATTGTACTTATAAGACGATTATGTATAAGATGGCGTTATTAAAGATTTTTGGGTTTACGTCTACTTCCATTACATTTACCATTGCATATGTTTTCATGAGCGGGGATAAGATACCGAATTATACATGGGCTTTGGGTACTCTTTGTGGTTTGATGATGGATAGTGTGTGCGGAAGTCTGAGTGTTATTGTTACCGATCGAGATTTAGCTCTCATCCAATCTATCAAGGAAATATTTCCGGGCACACACCACTTGTTATGCACGTGGCATATTGGTAAGAACATTTTAGAGACAATTTGAAAGATATTCCTAGATGATGTGGTTGCGAAACAATTTGTTGAGTTTTATGGCTACGTAACCGGAATAGACACGGTTGAAAGTTATGAAAAAAATATAGCTACGTTGAATGATATGTTTGCCTCTCACCCAAAGTGTTTTGATTACGTTATGGAAGCATATATAACGAAATATGGTAACAAGTTTCTTGAATATCGAACGAACAAGATCAAACATTACAGCCAAACAACAACAAATGGGTATCTCCTTTAATTCTACTTTTTGTTTTGTTATTATATCTCTTTAGGAATACGTCATAATTATGTATTTGTATTATGTAGGTGGGAGGGTGATCACTCGGCCCTAAAAAATACCTTGGGACGAATTAATGCAATTTCAAACTTTTTTAGGAAAATGTTCACAACCTCCTAATGAAGAAACATACATGGATCGTCGATTTTTTCAAGCGAAGTAAGTTTCGTATTCTATAGGGTACTTCTTGTACTTTGACCAAAGAACTTACAGGTCATGTATCCCATTTGGTCCTAACCGAATTGATGCTTGCTATTGTACGTTCTATAAATATATAGTAGATCGGGTAGTATGTGGAGGATGCGTCCTTAGGAAAAAACATTGGTTATCTTGCGCATGTGAAATTGCATCAATGGCTAGAGAAGGTAGATGCATTCTTAAGGAAGATGTAGACATATTTTGGAGACGATTAGATATTGTTCATAGAGATCCCACTTCGTGTGAAGAGGACTTACAAAAAAACTATCCATCATAGATAGCTTCATTCGTAGTTTTAGCCATGACTAACAAGACCATATTATAAATAGGGTTATGCAAATCTTGAAGCCCGAAACTAGTCATATTCAAGATCCTAAAGAAAGAGCTAAAGGTATGCCAAAGGGAAGCGTTAATAAATTGACCAAATGGAAACCTAGTGCATGGGAATATCCCATCGAACAAACCGCTAGTGCTAGCACTCCAACAAACTCGATAAGTAGTACACCCGTTAACACGTTAGGGAGCACGGCCGCATCGAAAGTGGCTCTGGTTGTAGCACCCAAACCACCACTTTCCAAAAAGAAAGTTGGTTGACGGAGGAAAACTGTTAAGAATGGGAAGTTAACTATATATTTGGAATGCATACCGACTTTTTTACACACTTATATTGTTAAGTTTGTGGGAGTTATTCTGGACGGACAATGCCGATATCGGTCAGTAGCGCATTCAATATAAAATGATGAGGATAGATGGGAAGATCATAGACGCGAGTTGTTGTCTGAGTTGAAAGTAAACTGTGCATCTTGGTTAGAGGTTTATAGTTTGTCGACGTGTTTGATGATGTGGTACGTAGGTTGGATTACTTGAAGCCCAACCCTGCTAGCCATTATTGGATGAAATTTCCGGATATATGACTAGTCATTACGACAAGTTACCAGTGTATGGTATACCATGTCTTGCAAGCAGCGTCATTATCGTATCTACCAATTCGTGGGCGTCCACCCGTGAACGGTTCAACGATTATAGAAGTTGGAATTTCTTTCGTACATGGATGTCACTTCGTTAATGTAAGTATATCATCATTTTAATATTTATAAACCATAAACCTCCAACTCTAAAATGATCGCTAAAAAATAGAGCATGAAACTTCCTAAAGTGATCAAATATCCACGTCTCTAGTAGCCTTTTAAACCCACAAATACCGCCCTTAGCATGCAAAGAACCCTGACGAAGGGCGTTATATAATTGCGTCAATACCAACTGACCTCAGTTGTACCGATTCATAATCTAGTATTGGTTGACAAACTGGAGGTAACCTAAGGAAACACTATTGCCAGTTTTGTTGGCGCAAATAGTGGTACCTAACAGAAATAGTATATACGCAGGGTGGCGTGATCAACTCTAGCATCTGTAATCTTACTATAACTATATCTATCACTCGTGAATCTGGTATGCAGCCAACTCAGTATCACACTACTAGCATTTCTAAGATTTTTAATTAAGCCGGATGAACGTACACTAAGCATGGTAGCATAAGTATGGCTTGTCTCCGTCTCATCATTAAAAGATAAAAGATCAAAAGGCATACTTGTGATCGGTAGTCTAGTGATGACGTGGACATCATCTAAATTCACGGTCATCTTTCCAAATGAGAAATTAAACGAGGACGTCACCACTCGAGAAATATCAAATGTAGGTTGGTATGCTAACGAGATACTGCATCGATGAGAGGTCCAAATATAGTCTTCATCACCTTCGCCCGTACTCTAGTATGCTTTTTGAAGTCCCATTTGTGGAGACTATCGTACATCGTGAAGCATCACAAACCAAAAATCTCTTGCAATATGTATCAAACATGTAAATGATTAATTTCTCTAATAAAATAAAGAAGCAATTATATACTAAACTTATTGACTGTTAAAACTTACATCTCCATGGTAGACACTAAATGCCTCATGTAGGGCGTAATCAGGATAGAGAGTCAGGACATGCGGCATCACTGACAAGAACTTCATATTCACGACCTCAGGTGCGCCATGCCAAAATGAACCTGCACCACTACTGCCGGTAGCAGCCCAACCAGCGTCATGGCTGGTATCGTCATCAGAGCACCACGAAGGAGACGTCTTGTACGGCTACCCCCAGATTGTTCCTCGGTAGGGTCAACATTTGCAGGCATCGATGTAGCACGCGATGCCTCACGTTGCTGCATTGCAAGCTGCTTCGCGTTGACTTGCATCACGTCAAAAGAGATTCTTCACGGTCATCTTCGTACAAACCATCCTAAAGAAAACAAAAAGAAATATTAAGAATGATAAAAAAGAAGTAGTCGCATGCGCTACGGATACACCCAGTCACATGTTACGACAAATTTAAGTGTGTCGCATGCGACCAAGTTTGTAATATCATCGCATGCGATAGGAACCCGTCCTGGTCACATGACTTATGCGACGAGCATAAATCTGTTTGCAAGCAACGTGCGATGAATACCTGCAAAAACAGAAACCATAGATTTATCCAAACAACACTATTTCTATCAAAATCAAAGCTAAAACCACAGATCCCCATATAAAAAACAAATCTACAACACTAATCTATGAAAACAAAACCTTAAATCATGAAAAATCCTACCTAAATCATAAAATTTAAACCTACTTTTCTACCACTTATACACAATGAAATCATGAAAAAATAGAATGGGAGACTTATATGACTTACCTCGATGCTGTTGTGTGTTTAGTTTCTTCGAAAAACAAGCTTTTATTTTCGGTGAAAATGAGTGCTTGAGAGGTTTTGTGAGAGATTAAGAGTAAAATATGGATAACAATGGTGAGAGTTCTATCAAAGCCTTATATACCTAGGTTTTTTGGCATGGGAAAATTTGTCCAAAATTTAGTGAGATATATCAATCGGGTGTAGGATCCAACCGTGTAAGATCTATAAAAATTTCTCATATTTCTAGCATGGGCCTTTAAAATACTTTTATTTTACTTTTGAAAACCATTTTTATATAAAAAAATGAATAAAGAATTAACAACCACCCAACACCAAACATATTCAACAATCTTCAAAGATTTATCTTTTTTTGTTTTTTTTCTACTTTTTAAATCAAATATATTCAACAATCATATAAGATTTATCCTTTTTTCATTTTTCTAAATGACATAGCCTTTAAATGATAAAATTAAAAAAAAAAGAACTCTAAAAATATTATTGCTTTTGTTTTTCTAAAATAAACAAAACTAAATTTATGAAAGCTATTTAAAAAAATACACAGCAATGGATTGCGAAAATACATGAAATTAGGTTGCGAAATTAATGTTATAAAAACAAATATGTTATGGGTGCAAAATTAAGTGTAATTTGGTTGCGAAAAAAGTAATTTTTTTTCTAGTTGTGAAAGTACTTGTAATTTTGGTCGCAAAAGAAAGAACAGAAAATCAATTACAGAATTACATGCAAATCAGTTATGTAAATAAGAAGAAAATGGTTTACGTCAATATGACTTTGGATGTGAAAAAATTTGTGTTAAGTTACAGAATTATGTGCAAAATGCGCTGCGTAAATATGAAGACAACAATCATGGAAATAGAACTTTGGTTGGGAAATAACTTTAAATACACTATGTTCCAGTTACGAAATTATGTTTAATTTGGTTGCTAAAAGTTAATGTGTTTAAGTTGCGTAATTAAATGTAATTTGGTTGCGAAAATCAAAAGAAGAAAAAAAACAAAAATTCCAAATATATCACTCATGAATTTCGTTTTGTTCATCTATAAAAAATAGAAATATGTTTTTAGAAAAAAAAATTAAATTAGGATTTGAAGGATATGGAAGTATGAAAGTTAAAAATAATAACATAACAATTGAAACTAAAGATGGAATAGAGCATTTGTTTCCTGAAAATGTGATTTAGTAGATGCTTTAAGTTAAAATGCTT
>JAUPFV010000003.1:112566068-112648437 GCA_036936605.1 Limnanthes douglasii subsp. nivea | reverse complement strand
TACGCAATGATAAATTTCATCGTGTGGCTATGTGCGATGATAATGAGTATAAGTTGCACCCGTTCTGCAAAAAATAAAGAATATTTAGCATGATTGCATGCGAATTTTCCATGTTATTATACATGTTTTTTATCTGATTTTTATATGTTATGCGAAAAGTATATATACAGTTTTTGATATTATGTTTCACTAAATAATAGCTAACTTGTGTTTTATGAGTATTTTTTGTATCGGTTGAAAATTTATTCATTAAAAATGTTGAAATATAATTCGTGCTTATTTTTACAAAATAGCTCCCCATAGACAATTTGTTAAAATAGGTAACACTTCCGATATTATCTCTTGCGTTTCCCGGTCAATAGTAGTATGTGATATGACTTCTTGTAATGTTTTCCACAATAAGCGTGGCCGCCTATTTTTAGGTCATTTATCGGATAACAATGGGTGTACTCCTTCTCAAGTTCGGAGTCGTTATAAACCAGGAGGAAGGTCAATAAATACTACACCTGGAGGTCCTTCAGAGGCGGACTCGTTGGAGGTGTTTCGTATTACCTCACGTTCCAACTTCATATCCAAACTACATTCAGCGCGAGGCAGACAACGTTTTCGACGAGGATGTAATTTTTTCAAAACATATGTTTGAATAAAAAATTTAATTTTATGTTTTGATATGTTTTATGTTTTTAGCCTCGAGATTCTTTACAGTGTTTTGCCTTGTACGGTACTCTTCGTACATGATATTTTCATAGTCAGACTCGAGTCAGTTGTGGCCTCGTAGGTTTGGATGAGAATATTTAGATTTTGGAATCCAACAGACAAAACTGTTAGAGGCAATTGGTTTAGTTTTTTAATTTAATTTTTGTACATTATTGTTAAAATTATTTATATTATTCTCAATATTATTTGGTAATAACAATTTAAAAAAAATCAAAAATCAACTTCTAAATTTTAATTTTTATATTATTTAAGAAAAAAATTGGAAGTGAAATTTTAATGGACAAAAATCAACCAAAACTTGAACGAACGAGAATTAAATCGTACCGAGATGAAACCTAAACGGACTGGACGGAACTAAAATAGGACCGAACTGAAACCGAACTATAATTGATCAAACCGGAACCGAATAGGATCTGAACCAAAAATTGAACGGTTCGATCCGATTCCAAAAATTAAAATTAAAATTTAATTATCTGATTCTATCCGAATCGATAAAATTAGCCATTCGGATCCAAATTCAACGATCGGATTTCATTCCGTCAAAACCAGACGGATAACCGTTCTAAACCAAACTAATTCCATATAAATGATCGGACTGCTCGCATGTTTAATTGTATACATGCACTCTCTCTTTATACGTTTTGCTGTATATTTTAAATTATTTACGTTTTAAATCATTTAAGTGTCGCATACACATAGATGTATTGAACCTCATTATCATATGTATTTTTAAAAGTTTTCAAATATAATATTAAATTAAAGATGTAATCTTCCCATCCATATTATTTCATTTGCTCATACACGGTATAGTTTATATTATTTACCGTGTACGTACACAATATCATCTATATTTACGTTGAACAACTTGTCATGGTATTATATTCATCTAGGTTTTTAAATACCAGTTTCTATTTTTAATAAAACTGTTATCATTATTTTTTATTTATAAAATTATATTATATATATATATATATTGTGTAAAAAACGAGAAATAAGTGTTGGAATTTCTCCATTAAGTTGGACCGTCACATGTTTTATCGATGTATCGAACTATCGTTAATATTAGTCCAATAAAAGTAATCATAAAGAAAAGAATGGACTAGTAGATACAATATGTATCATGGAGGTAATTGTATAGATACCAGGTTTAATTTCGAATACTGTGAAGGATTGGATTCGGAAATAAACGACTTAAGCAAAACGTAAAGTTTTGGGGTTATTTTGTAAAACAAAATAATACCGGGTTATGGTCTTTAATAAGGACTGATCTTCATTAAGTAACCGTCTGGAAGTTACAAACGGTTAAAAGAGAATAACTGTTTTCTCACTTAAGTTCTATATAAGAGTGAGTTCCTCATTCTTAAAAAGACACGACATCAAATACAGAGAGAAAAATCCTTTAAGAAAAACAAATTGATTCTTCCTTCGAATCAATTACAAAAGTGTTTTTTGGTTGCCATCTCTTAGAAGAATCGATAACTTAGCAAAGGATCACGGATCATCCGCTTCAAGTCAGGAATCTGAAGATCAAAGAATGTCTACATCTTGTAAGTATTTATTCCGCATTATTACAGGATGATTTAATTTCATGGTTCAATAAGTTAAGTAAGAAATCCATAAAATATTTCTTACAAGTGGTATCATAGCCACCATGAAGTTAACTTCTTAATTTTTTTTTAGATTCTCACTTCATGATATTTGATATTTGATTATTTACCGGTTAAAAATACGTATTTATGAGTATTTGAATTGATTTGATAGGCAATTAAAAGCATCTTTAAAAATAATAAGATAGAGAAAATCGGCAAATCATATATCTGTATATTAAATAACAGTAGAAGCAATCTTGTTAACCAATTTGCATATTAAGAAGAAATTACGTGTTAGATTGAATTTATCGTATCAGTGTTATTTTGTGGCAATGCTATAAAAGTTATGATGACTGTATCTCGGTTATAAAGTTAATTCAAATGACAATATTATAATTGTTGTTTTCGGTTGTCGATTGTTAATTATATTAATATATATATTAATTAATTATAACCGTTTCATAAGACGTGCAGTATTAAACTAATTAAGTTTAATATAATTACGAAATTGAAGAAATTAACGGTTACTTAAATGTTAGCCTAAAATAACTCTAAGCCTAAAAAGTAGGTGCATTAGTAGTGGCGCATTAATTACGACGTTAGTTGCGCGACACGTGCATTGATTGCACTTGCATTAATTGTGCGCGTTAGTTGCGCATTAGTTGCACTAATTGTGCGTTAATAACAGATGTTAGTACACGCAATTTTTGTATTAAGGTAGGCCACTACCTGCTTATAAAATTGACAGGTACAAATAAGAATTTTAATATATATATAGTTACAAATATATTATAGTATATATATATATGAATAAATATTATATATATAAATAACTATTATATTATAATATATATTAAGAATTATATCATAATATAATTACACATATATTATAATATAATAAATTCAAGGTGTAAATTTAAGTCGATTAAATTTATATATAGACTACAAAATAGTTTGGAAATTAAGTTAATAGGTAGTCGTATAGTATTTTTCGAAATAATTAACATGTTTTAATGATTTAATATATTGCCAAAGTGATCCTTATTGCTGAATTAATTATTTTAGAGTTTTGACAAGTCTATGATTGACAAGTATGTAAATTTTAATCGGCCCAAAGGAAGGTTAAGGTTTGACATAGTTAATCTTAGACACGAGATAATTATTTGTGAATTGGTCATTAAGAAAATTGAAATAGGAAAATCGGCCCAAAGGAAGATTTTCTTACTTAAGTCAATTAGTAGGATCAACATTAATTATGCTCAAACTCATACATATACAAATTAATATACTTGCCCAAATGTATCTTATTGCTGTTGTAAGAGTATGTTTTATTATGCTATGTTTATTTGTTAAATACTATAGAGATTATATGTTAAGTGATGTTTTTGGCTATTTATTGTTTGTTGTTTGTTATGTTAGAAAATTCGTATATCTATAACCCGGAAGGCAAAAAGGCACCCATACTTAATGGGAGCAACTTTGAGTTGTGAAAAGAATCTATGTTGCTGCACTTGATCTGCCATGATTACGACTTAGCATTAAGGGTCGATGAACCTAAACCTCTGACTGATGACAGTTCTCCTACGGAGAAGAAAGAGTCAGAGGCGTGGGAAAAGTCGAACAGGATAAGTCTAGGGATCATGAAGCAAGCAATTCCATTAGCATTCCGTGGTGCAGTTCCACCTGAGATCACCAATGCAAAAATGTTTCTCGAAGAGGTAGAGAAATGTTTTGCCAAGAACGATAAAGTAGAGATTAAGACGCTGCTTATTAAGCTAGCCTCTATGAAATATCGTGGCAAAGGGACTGTTCGTGAGCACATCTTGGAAATGTCAAACATCGCTTCCAAACTGAAAGCACTTAAGATTGACCTTCCGGAAGATGTTGTGGTAAGCTTTGTTTTTCACTCTTTCCCTCCTCAGTATAAGAACTTCGAAACTTCTTATAACTGTCAGCGCAAGAAATGGACTCTTAATGAGCTCATCTCTCAAGCAGCGCAAGAGGAGGAAAAGATGAAGCAAGAACATCCAGAAGTGCAAATGGCTAAAGCTCAGGTGGATAAGGGAATCAAAGAAAGTATGAAGGTTCAGATGCACATGTATCCGGTTCGGGATAAAAGAAGCATAAGGTTACGTCTGGTAAAGGGCGTTGCTTCCATTGTAAGAAACCGGGGCACTTTAAGAAAGAATGTGAAAAATGGAGGGCTATGATGAAAGACAAAGGTATTTTCACTTGGGTGAAGTTATTTCCTCCATAAAATATATTATTTCCTCCATCATTCATAAAAACTCCATCTTGTTATTTCCTCCATAAAGGAAAATCCTAATTTATCCTTATTTTAATTTTACACCAAAAACCCAAATTTCTACAGTAACTATCCACCTTCATCTCTTCTCTTCTAACCCTAAAAAACCCTAGCCACCAAACAATGTTGAAGTAGTTTCTAGAGTTCCAGATAAAAATCTATTGTTAATCTTATTTTTATTATATATATATGGATTGACATATCAAATAAAATCTCTTTTTAAATCTATGATTTTTTTTCATAATGAGTTATAGGAACTCTATATGCAGGAAAAAAAACTTGTTCGTCATTTAATCGAGTTCCTGCATATCGAGTTACTAATTTAATCTTTTTTTAATATCAATTTCTGGTTTAATTGTTTCTTTCCTGTATATTGAGTTCAAAATATAGATTTTTTATGGTTTGATTAGTATGTGTTGATTGGGTTCTTTTTTAAAATATTATGTGTGATTATGAGTTCCTAACTCAGAATCACATGCTTTTAAAAAAAAATGTTATTCAGAGTGGTTGTCACGGAATTACATGTTTTTTAAACATGTAATTTTATGACTAATCTTAAAAATAATTGAGTTTTTATATTCTTATGGTTTAATCTTAGAAGTTAAATCATATATGTTGGGTGTAATTTATCTCAACCATGTGTTTGTTGTAATAAGGGTTTAATAGTGGATAGTGGCATCAAATTATAAATTAGAAAGTAAATAAAGGGCAAGAAGGTAAAAACAAATGTTCAGTGTTTTATTAAAAATTTAAAATGGAGGAAATAATAAATCTTATGGAGGAAATAGCTCCACCCTTTTCACTTTTATGGTCTATTCTCAGATCAATTTAGTTTCAGTGTCGAGAAATACTTTGTGGGTTGATACAGCAGCAACAACTCATGTTTGTATTTCTTTGCAGGGTATGATAAGAAACTGAAGCCTGAGTGATGGTGAAACATCCATCTATACAGATGATGGCAGTTCGTGTTTAGTTCATTCTATTTGGGATTTTCGTTTGTTGCTTACGAGTGGACATTTTTTGTATTTAAAAGACGTATTGTATGTACCTTCTTTTCGAAGGAACCTAATTTCATTTCCGTTGTTGGACAAATTAAGTTATTCTTGTCTATTTGGAAATGAAAGTTTATGTCTTTATTTACATGGTAATGTTGTTGGTTCTGGAAAGTTAATATCAAATGATAACTTGTATTTATTGGATACTATAAAGGATCACAAAGAGATAATGAATGTAGATGTACTTGGAAAACTAAATTGTAAAATGGAAAAATCAGCAAAACTTTGGCACAAGCGATTAGGTCATATTTCTAGAAATAGAATTGAAAAGCTTATTTCAGAAGGTTTATTAAGTGAACTGGATTTTTCGGACTTCAACGTTTGCGTTGAATGTATAAAAGGAAAACAGACCAAAGTGAAACCATTAGATGCATACAGAGCGAAAGGGGTCTTGGATTTGATACATACAGACATCTGCGGTCCGTTCCCTACAGCATCATGGAACCTCCAACGATATTTTGTATCTTTCATTGACGAGTTTTCACGATATGGGTATCTATATCTCATTCACGAAAAATCAGAGGCCATTGACAAGTTCAAAGTCTTTAAGACCGAAGTTGAAAAACAACTTGGTAAAGACATTAAGTGTGTCAGATCGGACCGTGGTGGTGAATACTACGGGAGATATGATGGTTCAGGTGAACAACGTCATGGACTGTTTTTAAAGTTCCTAGAAGAGTGTGGGATAGTCCCTCAGTATACGATTCTGGGTTCGCCCAACATGAGTGGAGCATCTGAGAGACGAAACCGTACATTGAAGGATATGGTAAGAAGTTTGATGTATGCTCAAGTCTGTACACAGCCAGATATTGCTTTTGTGGTGGGTGTGTTAGGGAGATACGTAAGTAATCCGGGGATGGAACACTGAAAAACAGTCAAAAGAGTTCTCCGGTATTTGCAACAAACAAAACATCACAAGTTAACATATAAGAAGTCGGATAAACTGGAGGTCATAGGGTATTCCGACTCGGATTTCGCTAGATGTGAGGATTCCCGTCGTTCAACCTCAGGCATTATATTCCTTTTAGCGGGAGGTGCAATATCATGGAAAAGTGTTAAACAAACACTCATTGCATCTTCCACTATGGCTGCGGAATTTGTTGCTTGTTTCGAGGCATCCAATTAGGCGATTTGGCTGCGAAGTTTTGTCATAGGACTACGAATCGTAGAGGGGATCGAAAGACACCTTAGATTATATTGTGACAATAACTCGGCAGTTCAGTATTCAAAAAGTAACAGGAGCTCGGTTAAGTCCAAACATGTAGATATCAAGTTCCTGTCTGTTAAAGAGAGAGTATAAAGTGGTCAAATCAGTGTGGAGCACAAAGGGACAAACTCAATGTTAGCAGATCCTCTTACCAAGGCATTAGTACCTAAAGTTTTTATTGAACACACCATTAACATGGGTGTTGTGTACTTAGAGGATTGTTAGTTTTAGTGGGAGTTTGTATTAAGCTATTAAATTTGTTTTTATTATGATATTCGCGAACTTAAGGTCATTAATGCAAACATATTTATATATAAGTTTTCAGTGTGCTCTTATCTTTGATTATTCGTACTCTGCTGTAAGTAGACCTCCAATTAAATGGGACTATTTAAGAATAGATATGTAAGATTACATTTTATATTATTCTTATGCTATGCACCATTATAGATCCATGTAGTTGATTGTTGCGATGTCGTGATTACTGATGCATCTATTAGCGGCTTGAAATGCATTGATGATGACTTTAGTCCTATGTCGTCAATGGTCATTTACGGGATTGTTAAGGTTATCTATGTGACGATAGAAATTAAGAACGTTCATTAAGTGGATGCATCCTATAGTAGCATATGATGATCGAAGTGGAAGATTGTTGGAATTTATCAGTTAAGTTGGACCGTCACATGTTTTATCGATGTATCGAACTATCGTTAATATTAGTCCAATAAAAGTAATCATAAAGAAAAGAACGGACTAGTAGATAAAATATGTATCATGGAGGTAATTGTATAGATACCAGGTTTAATTTCGAATACTGTGAAGGATTGGATTCGAAAATAAACGACTTAAGCAAAACGTAAAGTTTTGGGGTTATTTTGTAAAACAAAATAATATCGGGTTATCGTCCCTAAGGGTGGCAATTTAATAAGGAGTGGTCTTCATTAAGTAACCGTCTGGAAGTTACAAACGGTTAAAAGAGAATAACCGTTTTCTCACTTAAGTTCTATATAAGAATGAGTTCCTCATTCTTAAAAAGACACGACATCAAATACAGATAGAAAAATCCTTTAAGAAAAACAAATTGATTCTTCCTTCGAATCAATTACAAAAGTGTGTTTTGGTTGCCATCTCTTAGAAGAATCGATAACTTAGCAAAGGATCACGGATCATCCGCTTCAAGTCAGGAATCTGAAGATCAAAGAATGTCTACATCCTGTAAGTATTTATTCCGCATTATTACAGGATGATTTAATTTCATGGTTCAATAAGTTAAGTAAGAAATCCATAAAATGTTTCTTACAATAAGAAGTTGTAGATAGAGTTATAAAGATTAAAATGATTTCAAATGATTATTATGTTTACTAGTTTTTGTATGTGGATGATATGCTTTTCGTTTCTTGTAGTATGTCACACATTGTGCAGATAAAGAAACAACTTAGTGTCGAGTTTGAGATAAAGGTTTTATGTAGTACAAAGAAGATTTTTGGTATGGAGATTATGAGGAACACACTTGTTTCAATGAATCTACATTGAGAAGCGCTACAACGATTCAACATGTTTGATACTAAGGTAGTTAACATCCCATTTTCTACGTATTTCAAGTTATCTGTGGCAAGATCGGCCAAAGATGATGCTGAGTTGGAACAAATATCGAAGGTTCCATATTCAAGTGCATTTGGTAGTGTCATATATGTTATGTTATACACAAGTCGCGGTATTTCACATGCGGTTAATTATGTAATTAGTAGGTACATGGGATGTCTTGGGAAAGACCATTGGCAGGGAGTGAAATGAATACTTCGGTATCTTAAGAATACTGCGAGCATTTGCTTAACTTAAAACAAAATCGATATTGGTGGATCGCTGAATGCTATTGTAGGATCAATGGTTAATTTTGTAGATAAAAGGAGATCGCTGACAATATATGTATTTACTTTAGCTGAGAGTGCAATTAGTTGGGAAGCACAGTTCTAGGATACTGTAGCTTTTTTTACAACAAAGGCATAGTACAATGAGGTAATAGAAGCATTTAAAGACACAATATGGTTGCAAGGTTTGGTGACAGATTTGAGTTTGAATAGGACTACTACAAAAATATTTTATGACAGCTAAAGCGTTATACACCTTACAGGGAACCATATATACCACGAGCGTACAAAGCACATAGATGCCATGTATCATTTTATTTGCGATATAATATAAAAAAACTTGCTGATGTGAATAAAGTGTCTACACACGATAATCCAACAAATATAATGATCAAGACAATATCAGTTCGAAATTTTAGAGAGTGTCTAAACCGTAGAATTATTAGAATGGGAGAACGGTAGAATTATACGAGTTCTTACCTTTAAATTGATATTTTATTGACCTGGAATTTTTTTAATTGTACGACAAAATGGAATTTTGAGTAGTTAGGGTCCCCAAACTTGGGAGAACGGAATTTTCAACGAACAAATTGAATCACATATTTGATTTATACATTTTTAAAAAATGGTTTTTAATTGTTTTTTTATCAAATATATTTAATTTAGTATATAATAAACTAGAAACAAACGTGTCATAAATTTTAAAACGACGTACAAACAAATTTTAGATAATATAGAAAAGTATAAAAACAATCATTTGTTGCGGTAGAATTTTTGCTTTATAGATGATATGTAAGGGGTTAAAGAAAGAGTAATCTACTCACTTATTGATGTAGATTGTCCGCAACTATATAGCTGTTTTTAACAAAGCGTATATGGACTTTATTGCTGATTCGGGTATTAAATTCAAGCGTTGTGAATATATAAATCGAGCGTATTTACGAGTCCAACAATTGTCAAGAATTGGGCCCAAAATTCCAAATTTTAGAGATCCAAAACTCTATTTTAGTGCATTTTGTTTTTTTTCAATATACTAAGTATTTAATTAGAACAATAAATCAAATCTTACTACGTTAAAATTTGATATGATTTGATTTTATTATGTTTTATTTACTTCCTTATTTTTGTATGAGGGTTTTGAGCGATTAATATTTAAGGCGTTCTAAACCCTCACCTGACCCATTAACTTTTTGTTGAAATTAAATATTTTATTGAACTTTTGAGTTCGTGTTTCCCTAGTTGGGTTACATTTATCCATCAAATAATGATGTTATCCACGTTCTTGCTGGCATTATGCACCGATATCATTTGGTATAAGAGCTTGAGATATCATACTATAGATACATGATTAATCATGCTTCCAAGGAAGGAATTATTTGACGAACCAGTATAAGATGACAATGATAATGATTATTTGTTAGTGAAAAAATATGATGACATCATCATGACCGTTAGTATCACAGGAATTGATCGATTGTCAACACACATCGTGATGTTGTTGCTCTGCTTAAAACACCAGCCTTGTTACCAATGAACTTATTCAAGATTCCAACGAGTGTCTCAATTTGGTTATCGGATGTCTCATTGGGGAAGGCAACGATATTAGTTTTGCTATTGATGTTATTCGTGATCTACCGTCTCATACAAGTGAAAACAATTCTTTTAGAGAATTTACTAAAGTAATTTGTAATTATATATCACTAATGGTTGTTTCTAGTCTAGAAGAATTTTTTTTCCTACCAAAAAGTCAAAAACTATATTATCAGGGTTTTGAAACTAATAGGTCTCTTAACAACCCGCGTTTCAAGCTTTTGATGATGCATAATAAGTGTTCGATAATTAAAATGTTTAGAGAATAAATAAGAGTGTTTTCCAAAATGTTACATTTAGGATTTGGTGCTGTGTATAGAGAATTCTTAAGAAATGACTGATGGTCGGATTGAAGTTATTAATGTTTGGCAGCTCTTAAGAGGATGTCATTTTTGGACAAAAAGAAAGCAAGAATGGTATAATAGAAGTATGTGGTCAGCCCATTTGGGAAGAAGTTGAATATCTGGCTGATGACGATCATACTAGAAATCCGAGGGTGAATTCTTCTCAACCGGGGAGGATGATGTAAGCAAGACGGCGCACAACTAAGTAATAGTTTTGGACAGACGCATATGAGGCTTATTGCTTACTCGGGTATCGGGTTTGGGCATCGCGGGTAGTCAAATTGAGAGTATCGACGGGCCTAATAACAGCCGAGAACATAGCATAATCATGAAGTTTGGACATGAAATTCAACCGTTTAGACACCCACAACTCTATTTTAGGGCATTTTGCGTTTTTTCAAGATTTTATATATTTAATTAAAAGAATAAATCAAATCTGATTACGTTGAGAGTTGATATGATTTTATTTTATTTTTTTCGTATTAAGATTTTGAGCGATTTCTATTCAAGGCATTGTAAACCCTTGAACGGTTAGCTTTTATGGTGAAATTAAATATTTTTTGAACTTTTGAGTTCATGTTTCCGTAGTTTAGGATTACATTTACCCATCAAATAAAGATGTTATTAATCATTCTCGCTGATATTCCGCACCGATTTCATTTATTTTCGTACTTATATATAACAAACAAATGTTGGGTAAATAGGAAGAAATTGTTAAAAATGAATTCTCGATACGAAATAAGTTTGTAAATTGTAATTATGTTCCAGTTGTGGAATTACGTGTAGTTTGATTTATAAAAAATTATAATTAGAGTTCTGGTCGTAAATATTTATGTTAGACCACAGTTTTTATCCAATTTTTAAACATAAAAGGTTATTAATAATTTTATTTTCTTTGAATAATTATCGCTATATGAGTTAATGCTAGCCGCAATAACAGGCAGCCATAGTAAATCACCATATCACTGTTTCAGTGGCAGATGCCCAATTTATCCGCGAGCAAACGAGGCACAAACACAAGATCCGCCACCTTGATGAGTAAGGACTGAAGTGAGCCATCCGTAAACTTTAATCTTTTGTAAACCCTAACTTATTCACAAAAGACATTAAAGTTTTAGAGGATAAATCATTTTTATATAAAAATAAACTTAAAATAGACCATACGGTAGTATGTAGTAAATATTATTGGTGTGCGCATTGTCGGACACAAAATCTATTCCGATGAATGCAAATCAATTCATAAGGTAGATCATATATTAAGAACATTACCAACTAATAATTTTTGCATCCATCTATTAAAACAACCTTAGCTAAAATTAAATTTCTCATTTTATGATTTTCATTTCTACCCTGCCTCATTTTCAATTTTTTATTTTGTAATAAAATGAGGCATGAGGACAATTTTTTATTGTCATATATTTTCAATTTTTTATTTTGACTGAAAATGAAAAAAATTAAACGACTCAATTTCCATATGTATTATGTTTTTTTTTCTAATCTATTAACATCCTATAAAGAAACAATTTATAAATTAAAAAAAAAACTAATACAACCTAATTAGTTTCATAAATCAATAAATAAATAACACCAATATTTTAGATTATTTAATTTTAGCTTAATTTAAATTAAGAAATATAAACTAGTGTTTAAATATAAACCATAAAATAAAATATTTTCATAAGCTAGTTTTGCTATCAGAAGTGAAACATCTTACTTAAAATATGACAATATTCTAAAGGTTGGACAACTCTCTTATCTATGCATTGGAATATTTTCTTCCACCGCTTGTCGGATCCTCAAACTTAGAGGATGCCACATTTAATCTAAATGGACACGTCCATGAAAAACATATTTTCATGTTTAACACGAGACAAAAAACCTGGGTAAAAGGAATATATATATATATATATATATAAACGAGAACAATATAATATATACTATGCTCCACATGAACATAGTATATATAATCTGAAAACGTGCCATAATCCACAACACTATAATATATAAAATGTAGGAAGTGGAATGTTGATGTAATCAAGTTGTGCATTCAATTTTATAATTATTCTATTTCGGATCCAAATTTAAATATTAACATTTTCATTTTCAAAATTTATCTACTAACTTTGTAACTTTACTTAAAAGAAATCCAAAAACTACATCGAAATAAAATGTAAAAATGAACTATAATCCCACCGGAATACATAGAAAAAGTTGAAGATTTTGTAAATAATTATTTTAATATAAAATATATTTATATATTAAACTTTTTATTTACATCAAATTTGGATTGGCTTTCAAAAGAAATATTCTGTATGTTGCTTCTGTTGTGATTCGTTTTTATGTTGTTAGATATAGTTTAGGACTTGCACAAATGATAAAATGTGAAATATGATAGGTAAAGTAACACATTCCATAGGATATTTGAAATTTCATTATAGAAATAAAAAGCGGCAAAAGTAATACACATAAACCTACTTTGATTAAAACGTGGAACTTTGACATCAAAAGTCTAATTTTATAGTTTAGTTTTATCTATCATAAGTGTGAAGATGGTTTGTTCGTCTACAATAATTTAAATATCTGAAAAGGAGAATCAAACAATTCGGATGAATTTAAGTTAAAAAAATTATACAAAATCAAGGAATTTTCATTGTTAATTGGCTATTGAATCTAAGTGTTATAATAGTGGGTTTTATTAAGTGCTGTATTTTACAGAAAATTTAAAAGCCATAGATTACTGCTTTACAACAATGTGTGTTACCTAGATTTTTTTTATGCTACTCAATTTCCTAATGATTTAGTTGGTATCTTGATAAATCATTTCAATGAAAATTTACAGATGGTCGTAACTTTTTTGAATTTTATTTTACGAACCATTGCATTTTTGTGTATACGGTTGTTTTTCTTTATTGTGAATGAGTTGAATTTGACTGTGTACTGTGTCCAATTGTCAACTTCAATTATTCACAACTTTAATTCCTTTTATATCCATGATCCAAACAACGAGTTTGACATGATCCAAACAACGAGTTTGATATAAAATGGTAAATCAAGTATAGTGTTATATTCTCTCATGCGGATAGAAAAAAGAAACAAATTTGAGAAAAAAGACATATTTAATGGAGATGAAACTACGCACTTGAGAAAGAGATAGACCATAGACGACAATGGAACAGTAAATAAATATTATATTGTTGTGGATAGTATGAGGCATGAGGACAATTTTTTATTGTCATATATTTTTAATTTTTAATTTTGACTGAAAATGAAAAAAAAATAAACGACTCAATTTCCATATCTTGCTAGATTCATCACGACTATCGCCCGATATCAAAACTAGATGATGATTACACGTTTGATCTAAATAAAAGACATTTTGTTATATATTAGACAATATATTTTTTCATTTATGTATTATGTTTTTTTCTAATCTATTAATATCCTATAAAGAAACAATTTATAAATTAACAAAAAAACTAATACACCCTAATTAGTTTCATAAATCAATAAATAAATAACACCAATATTTTAGATTATTTAATTTTAGCTTAATTTAAATTAATAAATATAAACTAGTGTTTAAATATAAACCATAAAATAAAATATTTTCATAAGTTAGTTTTGCTATCAGAAGTGAAACATCTTACTCAAAATATGACAATATTCTAAAGGTTGGACAACTCTCTTATCTATGCATTGGAATATATTCTTCCACCGGTGTCGGATCCTCAAACTTAGAGGATGCCACATTTAATCTAAGTGGACACATCCATGAAAAACATATTTTCATGTTTAACACGAGACAAAACACCTCGGTAAAAGGAATATATATAAACGAGAACAATATAATATAAATTATGCTCCACATGAACATAGTATATATAATCTGAAAACGTGCCATAATCCACAACACTAGAATATACAAAATGTTGGAAGTCGAATGTTGATGTAATCGAGTTGTACAGTCAATTTTATAATTATTCTATTTCGGATCCAAATTTAAATATTAACATTTTAATTTTCAAAATTTATCTACTAACTTTGTAACTTTACTTAAAAGAGTAGGTAAATAAAATCCAAAAACTACATCGAAGCAAAATGTAAAAATGAACTATAATCTCACCGGAATACATAGAAAAAGTATAAGATTTTGTAAATAAGTATTTTAATATAAAATATATTTATATATTAAACTTTTTATTTACATCAAATTTGGATTGGCTTTCAAAAGAAATATTATGTATGTTGCTCTCATTGTGCTGCGTTTTTATGTTGTTAGATATAGTTTAGGACTCGCACAAATGATAAATATGAAATATGATGGGTAAAGTAACACATTCCATAAGAAATTTGAAATTTCATTATAGAAAAAAAAAGCGGCAAAAGTAATACACATAAACCTACTTTGACTAAAACGTGGAACTTTGACATCAAAAGTCTAATTTTATAGTTTGGTTTTATCTATCATAAGTGTGAAGATAGTTTGTTCGTCTACAATAATTTAAATATCTGAAAAGGAGAATCAAACAATTCAGATGAATTTAAGTTAAAAAAATTATACAAAATCAAGCAATTTTTATTGTTAATTGGCTATTGAATCTAAGTGTTATAATGGTGGGTTTTATTAAGTGCTGTGTTTTACAGAAAATTTAAAAGCCATAGATTACTGCTTTACAACAATGTGTGTTACATAGATTTTTTTTATGCTACTCAATTTCCAAATGATTTAGTTGTTATCTTGATAAATCATTTCAATGAAAATTTACAAATCGTCATAACTTTTTTGAATTCTATTTTACGAACCATTGCATTTTTATGTATACGGTTGTTTTTCTTTGTTGTGAATGAGTCGAATTTGACAGTGTACTGTATCCAATTGTCAACTTTAATTATTCACAACTTTAATTCCTTTTATATCCATGATCCAAACAACGAGTTTGACATGATCCAAACAACGAGTTTGATATAAAATGGTAAATCAAGTATAGTGTTATATTCTCTCATGCGAATAGAAAAAAGAAACAAATTTGAGAAAAAAAGACATATATTTATTGGAGATGAAACCACGCACTTGAGAAAGAGATAGACCATAGACGACATTGGAACAGTAAATAAATATTATATTGTTGTGGATAGTATGAGGCATGAGAACAATTTTTTATTGTCATATATGTTTAATTTTTAATTTTGACTGAAAATGAAAAAAATTAAACGACTCAATTTCCATATCTTGCTAGATTCATCACGCCGATATCAAAACTAGATGATGATAACACGTTTGATCTAAATAAACGACATTTTGTTATATATTAGACAATATATTTTTTTCATTTATGTATTATGTTTTTTTTCTAATCTATTAACATCCTATAAAGAAACAATTTATAAATTAACAAAAAAACTAATACAACCTAATTAGTTTCATAAATCAATAAATAAATAACACCAATATTTTAGATTATTTAATTTTAGCTTAATTTAAATTAATAAATATAAACTAGTGTTTAAATATAAACCATAAAATAAAATATTTTCATTAGCTAGTTTTGTTATCAGAAGTGATACATCTTACTCAAAATATGACAATATTCTAAAGGTAGGACAACTCTCTTATCTATGCATTGGAATATATTCTTCCACCGCTTGTCCGATCTTCAACTTAGAGGATGCACATTTAATCTAAGTGGACACGTCCATGAAAAATATATTTTCATGTTTAACACGAGACAAAACACCTTGGTAAAAAGAATATATATAAACGAGAACAATATAATATATATTATGCTCCACATGGACATAGTATATATAATCTGAAAATGTGCCATAATCCACAACACTAGAATATATAAAATGTAGGAAGTGGAATGTTGATGTAATGAAGTTGTACATTCAATTTTATAATTATTCAATTTCGGATCCAAATTTAAATATTAACATTTTCAAAATTTATCTACTAACTTTGTAACTTTACTTAAAAGAGTAGGTAAATGAAATCCAAAAACTACATCGAAACAAAATGTAAAAATGAACTATAATCCCACCGGAATACATAGAAAAAGTATAAGATTTTGTAAATAATTATTTTAATATAAAATATATTTATATATTAAACTTTTTCTTTACATCAAATTTGGATTGGCTTTCAAAAGAAATATTATGTATGTTGCTTCTCTTGAGATGCGTTTTTATGTTGTTAGATATAGTTTAGGACTCGCACAAATGATAAAATATGAAATATGATGGGTAAAGTAACACATTCCATAAGATATTTGAAATTTCATTATAGAAATAAAAAGCGGCAAAAGTAATACACATAAACCTACTTTGATTAAAACGTGGAACTTTGACATCAAAGGTCTAATTTTATTGTTTAGTTTTATCTATCATAAGTGTGAAGATGGTTTGTTCATCTACAATAATTTAAATATCTGAAAAGGAGAATCAAACAATTCGGATGAATTTAAGTTAAAAAAATCTATACAAAATCAAGCAATTTTCATTGTTAATTGGCTATTGAATCTAAGTGTTATAATAGTGGGTTTTATTAAGTGCTGTGTTTTACAGAAAATTTAAAAGCCATAGATTACTGCTTTACAACAATGTGTGTTACATAGATTTTTTTATGCTACTCAATTTCCAAATGATTTAGTTGGTATCTTGATAAATCATTTCAATGAAAATTTACAGATGGTCGTAACTTTTTTGAATTTTATTTTACGAGCCATTGCATTTTTGTGTATACGGTTGTTTTTCTTTATTGTGAATGAGTCGAATTTGACAGTGTACTGTGTCCAATTGTCAACTTTAATTATTCACAACTTTAATTCCTTTTATATCCATGATCCAAACAACGAGTTTGACATGATCCAAACAACGAGTTTGATATAAAATGGTAAATCAAGTATAGTGTTATATTCTCTCATGCGGATAGAAAAAAGAAACAAATTTGAGAAAAAAAGACATATATTTATTGGAGATGAAACCACGCACTTGAGAAAGAGATAGACCATAGACGAAATTGGAACAGTTAATAAATATTATATTGTTGTGGATAGTATGAGGCATGAGGACAATTTTTTATTGTCGTATATTTTTAATTTTTAATTTTGACTGAAAATGAAAAAAATTAAACGACTCAATTTCCATATCTTGCTAGATTCATCACGACTATCGCCCGATATCAAAACTAGATGATTCTAACACGTTTGATCTAAATAAAAGACATTTTGTTATATATTAGACAATATATTTTTTTATTTATGTATTATGTTTTTTTCTAATTTATTAACATACTATAAAGAAACAATTTATAAATTAACAAAAAAACTAATATAGCCTAATTGGTTTCATAAATCAATAAATAAATAACACCAATATTTTAGATTATTTAATTTTAGCTTAATTTAAATTAATAAATATAAACTAGTGTTTAAATATAAACCATAAAATAAAATATTTTCATAAGCTAGTTTTGCTATCATAAGTGAAACATCTTACTAAAAATATGACAATATTCTAAAGGTAGGACAACTCTCTTATCTATGCATTGGAATATATTCTTCCACCGTTTGTCGGATCTTCAACTTAGAGGATGCACATTTAATCTAAGTGGACAAGTCCATGAAAAATATATTTTCATGTTTAACACGAGACAAAACACCTCGGTAAAAGGAATATATATAAACGAGAACAATATAATATATATTATGCTTCACATGAACATAGTATATATAATCTGAAAACGTGCCATAATCCACAACACTAGAATATATAAAATGTAGGAAGTGGAATGTTGATGTAATCAAGTTGTACATTCAATTTTATAATTATTCTATTTCGGATCCAAATTTAAATATTAGCATTTTCATTTTCAAAATTTATCTACTAACTTTGTAACTTTACTTAAAAGAGTAGGTAAATGAAATCCAAAAACTACATCGAAACAAAATGTAAAAATGAAATATAATCCCACCGGAAGAAATAGAAAAAGTAGAAGATTTTGTAAATAATTATTTTAATATAAAATATATTTATATATTAAACTTTTTCTTTACATCAAATTTGGATTGGCTTTCAAAAGAAATATTCTGTATGTTGCATCTGTTGCGATGCGTTTTTATGTTGTTAGATATAGTTTAGGACTCGCACAAATGATAAAATATGATGGGTAAATTAACACATTCCATAAGATATTTGAAATTTCATTATAGAAATAAAAAGCGGCAAAAGTAATACACATAAACCTACTTTGATTAAAACGTGGAACTTTGACATCAAAAGTCTAATTTTATAGTTTAGTTTTATCTATCATAAGTGTGAAGATGGTTTGTTCATCTACAATAATTTAAATATCTGAAAAGGAGAATCAAACAATTCGGATGAATTTAAGTTAAAAAAATCTATACAAAATCAAGTAATTTTCATTGTTAATTGGCTATTGAATCTAAGTGTTATAATAGTGGGTTTTATTAAGTGCTGTATTTTACAGAAAATTTAAAAGCCATAGATTACTTCTTTACAACAATGTGTGTTACATAGATTTTTTTATGCTACTCAATTTCCAAATGATTTAGTTGGTATCTTGATAAATCATTTCAATGAAAATTTACAGATGGTCGTAACTTTTTTTAATTTTATTTTACGAACCATTGCATTTTTGTGTATACGGTTGTTTTTCTTTATTGTGAATGAGTCGAATTTGACAGTGTACTGTGTCCAATTGTCAACTTTAATTATTCACAACTTTAATTCCTTTTATATCCATGATCCAAACAACGAGTTTGACATGATCCAAACAACGAGTTTGATATAAAATGGTAAATCAAGTATAGTGTTATATTCTCTCATGCCAATAGAAAAAAAAAACAAATTTGAGAAAAAAGACATATTTAATGGAGATGAAACCACGCACTTGAGAAAGAGATAGACCATAGACAACAATGGAACAGTAAATAAATATTATATTGTTGTGGATAGTATGAGACATGAGGACAATTTGTTATTGTCATATATTTTTAATTTTTAGTTTTGACTGAAAATGAAACAATTAAACGACTCAATTTCCATATCTTGCTAGATTCATCACGACTATCGCCCGATATCAAAACTAGATGATGATAACACGTTTGATCTAAATAAAAAACATTTTGTTATATATTAGACAATATATTTTTTCATTTATGTATTATGTTTTTTTCTAATCTAAGAACATACAATAAAGAAACAATTTATAAATTAACAAAAAAACTAATACAGCCTAATTAGTTTCATAAATCAATAAATAAATAACACCAATATTTTAGATTATTTAATTTTAGCTTAATTTAAATTAATAAATATAAACTACTGTTTAAATATAAACCATAAAATAAAATATTTTCATAAGCTAGTTTTGCTATCAGAAGTGAAACATCTTACTCAAAATATGACAATATTCTAAAGGTTGGACAAGTCTCTTATCTATGCATTGGAATATATTCTTCCACCGCTGTCGGATCCTCAAACTTAGTGGATGCCACATTTAATCTAAGTGGACAAGTCCATGAAAAATATATTTTCATGTTTAACACGAGACAAAACACCTCGGTAAAAGGAATATATATAAACGAGAACAATATAATATATATTATGCTCCACATGAACATAGTATATATAATCTGAAAACGTGCCATAATCCACAACACTAGAATATATAAAATGTAGGAAGTGGAATGTTGATGTAATCGAGTTGTACATTCAATTTTATAATTATTCTATTTCGGATCCAAATTTAAATATTAGCATTTTCATTTTCAAAATTTATCTACTAACTTTGTAACTTTACTTAAAAGAGTAGGTAAATGAAATCCAAAAACTACATCGAAACAAAATGTAAAAATGAACTATAATCCCACCGGAAGAAATAGAAAAAGTAGAAGATTTTGTAAATAATTATTTTAATATAAAATATATTTATATATTAAAATTTTTCTTTACATCAAATTTGGATTGGCTTTCAAAAGAAATATTCTGTATGTTGCTTCTGTTGCGATGCGTTTTTATGTTGTTAGATATAGTTTAGGACTCGCACAAATGATAAAATATGATGGGTAAAGTAACACATTTCATAAGATATTTGAAATTTCATTATAGAAATAAAAAGCGGCAAAAGTAATACACATAAACCTACTTTGATTAAAACGTGGAATTTTGACATCAAAAGTCTAATTTTATAGTTTAGTTTTATCTATCATAAGTGTGAAGATGGTTTGTTCATCTACAATAATTTAAATATCTGAAAAGAAGAATCAAATAATTCGGATGAATTTAAGTTAAAAAAATCTATACAAAATCAAGCAATTTTCATTGTTAATTGGCTATTGAATCTAAGTGTTATAATAGTGGGTTTTATTAAGTGCTGTATTTTACAGAAAATTTAAAAGCCATAGATTACTGCTTTACAACAATGTGTGTTACATAGATTTTTTTATGCTACTCAATTTCCAAATGATTTAGTTGGTATCTTGATAAATCATTTCAATGAAAATTTACAGATGGTCGTAACTTTTTTGAATTTTATTTTACGAACCATTGCATTTTTGTGTATACGGTTGTTTTTCTTTATTGTGAATGAGTCGAATTTGACAGTGTACTGTGTCCAATTGTCAACTTTAATTATTCACAACTTTAATTCCTTTTATATCCATGATCCAAACAACGAGTTTGATATAAAATGGTAAATCAAGTATAGTGTTATATTCTCTCATGCGGATAGAAAAAAGAAACAAATTTGAGAAAAAAAGACATATTTAATGGAGATGAAACCACGCACTAGAGAAAGAGATAGACCATAGACGACAATGGAACATTAAATAAATATTATATTGTTGTGGATAGTATGAGACATGAGGACAATTTGTTATTGTCATATATTTTTAATTTTTAATTTTGACTGAAAATGAAACAATTAAACGACTCAATTTCCATATCTTGCTAGATTTTTATCACGACTATCGCCCGATATCAAAACTAGATGATGATAACACGTTTGATCTAAATAAAAGACATTTTGTTATATATTAGACAATATATTTTTTCATTTATGTATTATGTTTTTTTTCTAATCTAAGAACATACAATAAAGAAACAATTTATAAATTAACAAAAAAACTAATACAGCCTAATTAGTTTCATAAATCAATAAATAAATAACACCAATATTTTAGATTATTTAATTTTAGCTTAATTTAAATTAATAAATATAAACTAGTGTTTAAATATAAACCATAAAATAAAATATTTTCATAAGCTAGTTTTGCTATCAGAAGTGAAACATCTTACTCAAAATATGACAATATTCTAAAGGTTGGACAACTCTCTTATCTATGCATTGGAATATATTCTTCCACCGCTGTCGGATCCTCAAACTTAGAGGATGCCACATTTAATCTAAGTGGACACATCCATGAAAAACATATTTTCATGTTTAACACGAGACAAAACACCTCGGTAAAAGGAATATATATAAACGAGAACAATATAATATATATTATGCTCCACATGAACATAGTATATATAATCTGAAAACGTGCCATAATCCACAACACTAGAATATATAAAATGTAGGAAGTGGAATGTTGATGTAATCGAGTTGTACATTCAATTTTATAATTATTCTATTTCGGATCCAAATTTAAATATTAGCATTTTCATTTTCAAAATTTATCTACTAACTTTGTAACTTTACTTAAAAGAGTAGGTAAATGAAATCCAAAAACTACATCGAAACAAAATGTAAAAATGAAATACAATCCCACCGGAAGAAATAGAAAAAGTAGAAGATTTTGTAAATAATTATTTTAATATAAAATATATTTATATATTAAACTTTTTCTTTACATCAAATTTGGATTGGCTTTCAAAAGAAATATTTTGTATGTTGCTTCTGTTGCGATGCGTTTTTATGTTGTTAGATATAGTTTAGGACTCGCACAAATGATAAAATATGATGGGTAAAGTAACACATTCCATAAGATATTTGAAATTTCATTATAGAAATAAAAAGCGGCAAAAGTAATACACATAAACCTACTTTGATTAAAACGTGGAACTTTGACATCAAAAGTCTAATTTTATAGTTTAGTTTTATCTATCATAAGTGTGAAGATGGTTTGTTCATCTACAATAATTTAAATATCTGAAAAGGAGAATCAAACAATTCGGATGAATTTAAGTTAAAAAAATCTATACAAAATCAAGTAATTTTCATTGTTAATTGGCTATTGAATCTAAGTGTTATAATAGTGGGTTTTATTAAGTGCTGTATTTTACAGAAAATTTAAAAGCCATAGATTACTGCTTTACAACAATGTGTGTTACATAGATTTTTTTTATGCTACTCAATTTCCAAATGATTTAGTTGGTATCTTGATAAATCATTTCAATGAAAATTTACAGATGGTCGTAACTTTTTTTAATTTTATTTTACGAACCATTGCATTTTTGTGTATACGGTTGTTTTTCTTTATTGTGAATGAGTCGAATTTGAAAGTGTACTGTGTCCAATTGTCAACTTTAATTATTCACAACTTTAATTCCTTTTATATCCATGATCCAAACAACGAGTTTGACATGATCCAAACAACGAGTTTGATATAAAATGGTAAATCAAGTATAGTGTTATATTCTCTCATGCGGATAGAAAAAAGAAACAAATTTGAGAAAAAAAGACATATTTAATGGAGATGAAACCACGCACTTGAGAAAGAGATAGACCATAGACGACAATGGAACAGTAAATAAATATTATATTATTGTGGATAGTATGAGACATGAGGACAATTTCTTATTGTCATATATTTTTAATTTTTAATTTTGACTGAAAATGAAACAATTAAACGACTCAATTTCCATATCTTGCTAGATTTTTATCACGACTATCGCCCGATATCAAAACTAGATGATGATAACACGTTTGATCTAAATAAAAGACATTTTGTTATATATTAGACAATATATTTTTTCATTTATGTATTATGTTTTTTTCTAATCTATTAACATACTATAAAGAAACAATTTATAAATTAACAAAAAAACTAATACAGCCTAATTAGTTTCATAAATCAATAAATAAATAACACCAATATTTTAGATTATTTAATTTTAGCTTAATTTAAATAAATAAATATAAACTAGTGTTTAAATATAAACCATAAAATAAAATATTTTCATAAGCTAGTTTTGCTATCAGAAGTGAAACATCTTACTCAAAATATGACAATATTCTAAAGGTTGGACAACTCTCTTATCTATGCATTGGAATATATTCTTCCACCGCTGTCGGGTCCTCAAACTTAGAGGATGCCACATTTAATCTAAGTGGACACATCCATGAAAAACATATTTTCATGTTTAACACGAGACAAAAGACCTCGGTAAAAGGAATATATATAAACGAGAACAATATAATATATATTATGCTCCACATGAACATAGTATATATAATCTGAAAACGTGCCATAATCCACAACACTAGAATATATAAAATGTTGGAAGTGGAATGTTGATGTAATCGAGTTGTGCAGTCAATTTTATAATTATTCTATTTCGGATCCAAATTTAAATATTAACATTTTAATTTTCAAAATTTATCTACTAACTTTGTAACTTTACTTAAAAGAGTAGGTAAATAAAATCCAAAAACTACATCGAAGCAAAATGTAAAAATGAACTATAATCCCACCGGAATACATAGAAAAAGTATAAGATTTTGTAAATAAGTATTTTAATATAAAATATATTTATATATTAAACTTTTTATTTACATCAAATTTGATTTAGCTTTCAAAAGAAATATTATGTATGTTGCTCTCGTTGTGCTGCGTTTTTATGTTGTTAGATATACTTTAGGACTCGCACAAATGATAAAATATGAAATATGATGGGTAAAGTAACACATTCCATAAGAGATTTGAAATTTCATTATAGAAATAAAAAGCGGCAAAAGTAATACACATAAACCTAGTTTGATTAAAACGTGGAACTTTGACATCAAAAGTCTAATTTTATTGTTTAGTTTTATCTATCATAAGTGTGAAGATGGTTTGTTCGTCTACAATAATTTAAATATCTGAAAAGGAGAATCAATCAATTCGGATGAATTTAAGTTAAAAAAAATTATACAAAATCAAGTAATTTTCATTGTTAATTGGCTATTGAATCTAAGTGTTATAATAGTGGGTTTTATTAAGTGCTGTGTTTTACAGAAAATTTAAAAGCCATAGATTACTGCTTTACAACAATGTGTGTTACATAGATTTTTTTATGCTACTCAATTTCCAAATGATTTAGTTGGTATCTTGATAAATCATTTCAATGAAAATTTGCAGATGGTCATAACTTTTTTGAATTCTATTTTACGAACCATTGCATTTTTGTGTATACGGTTGTTTTTCTTTATTGTGAATGAGTCGAATTTGACAGTGTACTGTATCCAATTGTCAACTTTAATTATTCACAACTTTAATTCCTTTTATATCCATGATCCAAACAACGAGTTTGACATGATCCAAACAACGAGTTTGATATAAAATGGTAAATCAAGTATAGTGTTATATTCTCTCATGCGGATAGAAAAAAGAAACAAATTTGAGAAAAAAAGACATATATTTATTGGAGATGAAACCACGCACTTGAGAAAGAGATAAACCATAGACGACATTGGAACAATTAATAAATATTATATTATTGTGGATAGTACGAGGCATGAGGACAATTGTTTATTGTCATATATTTTTAATTTTTAATTTTGACTGAAAATGAAACAATTAAACGACCCAATTTCCATATCTTGCTAGATTTTTATCACGACTATCGCCCGATATCAAAACTAGATGATGATAACCCGTTTGATCTAAATAAAAGACATTTTGTTATATATTAGACAATATATTTTTTCATTTATGTATTATGTTTTTTTCTAATCTAAGAACATACAATAAAGAAACAATTTATAAATTAACAAAAAAACTAATACAGCCTAATTAGTTTCATAAATCAATAAATAAATAACACCAATATTTTAGATTATTTAATTTTAGCTTAATTTAAATTAGTAAATATAAACTACTGTTTAAATATAAACTATAAAATAAAATATTTTCATAAGCTAGTTTTGCTATCAGAAGTGAAACATCTTACTCAAAATATGACAATATTCTAAAGGTTGGACAAGTCTCTTATCTATGCATTGGAATATATTCTTCCACCGCTGTCGGATCCTCAAACTTAGTGGATGCCACATTTAATCTAAGTGGACAAGTCCATGAAAAACATATTTTCATGTTTAACACGAGACAAAACACCTCGGTAAAAGGAATATATATAAACGAGAACAATATAATATATATTATGCTCCACATGAACATAGTATATATAATCTGAAAACGTGCCATAATCCACAGCACTAGAATATATAAAATGTAGGAAGTGGAATGTTGATGTAATCGAGTTGTACATTCAATTTTATAATTATTCTATTTCGGATCCAAATTTAAATATTAGCATTTTCATTTTCAAAATTTATCTACTAACTTTGTAACTTTACTTAAAAGAGTAGGTAAATGAAATCCAAAAACTACATCGAAACAAAATGTAAAAATGAACTATAATCCCACCGGAAGAAATAGAAAAAGTAGAAGATTTTGTAAATAATTATTTTAATATAAAATATATTTATATATTAAACTTTTTCTTTACATCAAATTTGGATTGGCTTTCAAAAGAAATATTATGTATGTTGCTTCTGTTGCGATGCGTTTTTATGTTGTTAGATATAGTTTAGGACTCGCACAAATGATAAAATATGATGGGTAAAGTAACACATTTCATAAGATATTTGAAATTTCATTATAGAAATAAAAAGCGGCAAAAGTAATACACATAAACCTACTTTGATTAAAACGTGGAACTTTGACATCAAAAGTCTAATTTTATAGTTTAGTTTTATCTATCATAAGTGTGAAGATGGTTTGTTCATCTACAATAATTTAAATATCTCAAAAGGAGAATCAAACAATTCGGATGAATTTAAGTTAAAAAAATCTATACAAAATCAAGCAATTTTCATTGTTAATTGGCTATTGAATCTAAGTGTTATAATAGTGGGTTTTATTAAGTGCTGTATTTTACAGAAAATTTAAAAGCCATAGATTACTGCTTTACAACAATGTGTGTTACATAGATTTTTTTATGCTACTCAATTTCCAAATGATTTAGTTGGTATCTTGATAAATCATTTCAATGAAAATTTACAGATGGTCGTAACTTTTTTGAATTTTATTTTACGAACCATTGCATTTTTGTGTATACGGTTGTTTTTCTTTATTGTGAATGAGTCGAATTTGACAGTGTACTGTATCCAATTGTCAACTTTAATTATTCACAACTTTAATTCCTTTTATATCCATGATCCAAACAACGAGTTTGACATGATCTAAACAACGAGTTTGATATAAAATGGTAAATCAAGTATAGTGTTATATTCTCTCATGCGGATAGAAAAAAGAAACAAATTTGAGAAAAAAAGACATATTTAATGGAGATGAAACCACGCACTTGAGAAAGAGATAGACCATTGACGACAATGGAACATTAAATAAATATTATATTGTTGTGGATAGTATGAGACATGAGGACAATTTGTTATTGTCATATATTTTTAATTTTTAATTTTGACTGAAAATGAAACAATTAAACGACTCAATTTCCATATCTTGCTAGATTTTTATCACGACTATCGCCCGATATCAAAACTAGATGATGATAACACGTTTGATCTAAATAAAAGAAATTTTGTTATATATTAGACAATATATTTTTTTCATTTATGTATTATGTTTTTTTCTAATCTAAGAACATACAATAAAGAAACAATTTATAAATTAACAAAAAAACTAATACAGCCTAATTAGTTTCATAAATCAATAAATAAATAACACCAATATTTTAGATTATTTAATTTTAGCTTAATTTAAATAAATAAATATAAACTAGTGTTTAAATATAAACCATAAAATAAAATATTTTCATAAGCTAGTTTTGCTATCAGAAGTGAAACATCTTACTCAAAATATGACAATATTCTAAAGGTTGGACAACTCTCTTATCTATGCATTGGAATATATTCTTCCACCGCTGTCGGGTCCTCAAACTTAGAGGATGCCACATTTAATCTAAGTGGACACATCCATGAAAAACATGTTTTCATGTTTAACACGAGACAAAAGACCTCGGTAAAAGGAATATATATAAACGAGAACAATATAATATATATTATGCTCCACATGAACATAGTATATATAATCTGAAAACGTGCCATAATCCACAACACTAGAATATATAAAATGTTGGAAGTGGAATGTTGATGTAATCGAGTTGTGCAGTCAATTTTATAATTATTCTATTTCGGATCCAAATTTAAATATTAACATTTTAATTTTCAAAATTTATCTACTAACTTTGTAACTTTACTTAAAAGAGTAGGTAAATAAAATCCAAAAACTACATCGAAGCAAAATGTAAAAATGAAGTATAATCCCACCGGAATACATAGAAAAAGTATAAGATTTTGTAAATAAGTATTTTAATATAAAATATATTTATATATTAAACTTTTTATTTACATCAAATTTGATTTAGCTTTCAAAAGAAATATTATGTATGTTGCTCTCGTTGTGCTGCGTTTTTATGTTGTTAGATATACTTTAGGACTCGCACAAATGATAAAATATGAAATATGATGGGTAAAGTAACACATTCCATAAGAGATTTGAAATTTCATTATAGAAATAAAAAGCGGCAAAAGTAATACACATAAACCTAGTTTGATTAAAACGTGGAACTTTGACATCAAAAGTCTAATTTTATAGTTTAGTTTTATCTATCATAAGTGTGAAGATGGTTTGTTCGTCTACAATAACTTAAATATATGAAAAGGAGAATCAAACATTTCGGATGAATTTAAGTTAAAAAAAATATACAAAATCAAGTAATTTTCATTGTTAATTGGCTATTGAATCTAAGTGTTATAATAGTGGATTTTATTAAGTGTTGTGTTTTACAGAAAATTTAAAAGCCATAGAATACTGCTTTACAACAATGTGTGTTACATAAATTTTTTTATGCTACTCAATTTCCAAATGATTTAGTTGGTATCTTGATAAATCATTTCAATGAAAATTTACAGATGGTCATAACTTTTTTGAATTCTATTTTACGAACCATTGCATTTTTGTGTATACGGTTGTTTTTCTTTATTGTGAATGAGTCGAATTTGACAGTGTACTGTATCCAATTGTCAACTTTAATTATTCACAACTTTAATTCCTTTTATATCCATGATCCAAACAGCGAGTTTGACATGATCCAAACAACAAGTTTGATATAAAATGGTAAATCAAGTATAGTGTTATATTCTCTCATGCGGATAGAAAAAAGAAACAAATTTGAGAAAAAAAGACATATATTTATTGGAGATGAAACCACACACTTGAGAAAGAGATAGACCATAGACGACATTGGAACAGTTAATAAATATTATATTATTGTGGATAGTATGAGGCATGAGGACAATTTTTTATTGTCATATATTTTTAATTTTTAATTTTGACTGAAAATGAAAAAAATTAAACGACTCAATTTCCATATCTTGCTAGATTCATCACGACTATCGCCCGATATCAAAACTAGATGATGATAACACGTTTGATCTAAATAAAAGACATTTTGTTATATATTAGACAATATATTTTTTCATTTATGTATTATGTTTTTTTCTAAACTATTAACATACTATAAAGAAACAATTTATAAATTAACAAAAAAACTAATATAGCCTAATTAGTTTCATAAATCAATAAAAAAAATAACACCAATATTTTAGATTATTTAATTTTAGCTTAATTTAATTTAATAAATATAAACTAGTGTTTAAATATAAACCATAAAATAAATTATTTTCATAAGCTAGTTTTGCTATCAGAAGTGAAACATCTTACTCAAAATATGACAATATTCTAAAGGTTGGACAACTCTCTTATCTATGCATTGGAATATATTCTTCCACCGCTGTCGGATCCTCAAACTTAGAGGATGCCACATTTAATCTAAGTGGACACATCCATGAAAAACATATTTTCATGTTTAACACGAGACAAAACACCTCGGTAAAAGGAATATATATAAACGAGAACAATATAATATATATTATGCTCCACATGAACATAGTATATATAATCTGAAAACGTGCCATAATCCACAACACTAGAATATATAAAATGTTGGAAGTGGAATGTTGATGTAATCGAGTTGTACAGTCAATTTTATAATTATTCTATTTCGGATCCAAATTTAAATATTAACATTTTAATTTTCAAAATTTATCTACTAACTTTGTAACTTTACTTAAAAGAGTAGGTAAATAAAATCCAAAACTACATCGAAGCAAAATGTAAAAATGAACTATAATCCCACTCGAATACATAGAAAAAGTATAAGATTTTGTAAATAAATATTTTAATATAAAATATATTTATATATTAAACTTTTTATTTACATCAAATTTGATTTGGCTTTCAAAAGAAATATTATGTATGTTGCTCTCGTTGTGCTGCGTTTTTATGTTGTTAGATATAGTTTAGGACTCGCACAAATGATAAAATATGAAATATGATGGGTAAAGTAACACATTCCATAAGAGATTTGAAATTTCATTATAGAAATAAAAAGCGGCAAAAGTAATACACATAAACCTACTTTGATTAAAACGTGGAACTTTGACATCAAAAGTCTAATTTTATTGTTTAGTTTTATCTATCATAAGTGTGAAGATGGTTTGTTCGTCTACAATAATTTAAATATCTCAAAAGGAGAATCAAACAATTCGGATGAATTTAAGTTAAAAAAAATTATACAAAATCAAGTAATTTTCATTGTTAATTGGCTATTGAATCTAAGTGTTATAATAGTGGGTTTTATTAAGTGCTGTGTTTTACAGAAAATTTAAAAGCCATAGATTACTGCTTTACAACAATGTTTGTTACATAGATTTTTTTATGCTACTCAATTTCCAAATGATTTAGTTGGTATCTTGATAAATCATTTCAATGAAAATTTACAGATGGTCATAACTTTTTTGAATTCTATTTTACGAACCATTGCATTTTTGTGTATACGGTTGTTTTTCTTTATTGTGAATGAGTCGAATTTGACAGTGTACTGTATCCAATTGTCAACTATAATTATTCACAACTTTAATTCCTTTTATATCCATGATCCAAACAACGAGTTTGACATGATCCAAACAACAAGTTTGATATAAAATGGTAAATCAAGTATAGTGTTATATTCTCTCATGCGGATAGAAAAAAGAATCAAATTTGAGAAAAAAAGACATATATTTATTGGAGATGAAACCACGCACTTGAGAAAGAGATAAACCATAGACGACATTGGAACAATTAATAAATATTATATTGTTGTGGATAGTACGAGGCATGAGGACAATTTTTTATTGTCATATATTTTTAATTTTTAATTTTGACTGAAAATGAAAAAAATTAAACGACTCAATTTCCATATCTTGCTAGATTCATCACGACTATCGCCCGATATCAAAACTAGATGATGATAACACGTTTATCTAAATAAAAGACATTTTGTTATATATTAGACAATATATTTTTTCATTTATGTATTATGTTTTTTTCTAATCTATTAACATACTATAAAGAAACAATTTATAAATTAACAAAAAAACTAATACAGCCTAATTAGTTTCATAAATCAATAAATAAATAACACCAATATTTTAGATTATTTAATTTTAGCTTAATTTAAATAAATAAATATAAACTAGTGTTTAAATATAAACTATAAAATAAAATATTTTCATAAGCTAGTTTTGCTATCAGAAGTGAAACATCTTACTCAAAATATGACAATATTCTAAAGGTTGGACAACTCTCTCATCTATGCATTGGAATATATTCTTCCACCGCTGTCGGATCCTCAAACTTAGAGGATGCCACATTTAATCTAAGTGGACACATCCATGAAAAACATATTTTCATGTTTAACACGAGACAAAACACCTCGGTAAAAGGAATATATATAAACGAGAACAATATAATATATATTATGCTCCACATGAAATAGTATATATAATCTGAAAACGTGCCATAATCCACAACACTAGAATATATAAAATGTTGGAAGTGGAATGTTGATGTAATCGAGTTGTACAGTCAATTTTATAATTATTCTATTTCGGATCCAAATTTAAATATTAACATTTTAATTTTCAAAATTTATCTACTAACCTTGTAACTTTATTTAAAAGAGTAGGTAAATAAAATCCAAAAACTACATCGAAGCAAAATGTAAAAATGAACTATAATCCTACCGGAATATATAGAAAAAGTATAAGATTTTGTAAATAAGTATTTTAATATAAAATATATTTATATATTAAACTTTTTATTTACATCAAATTTGGATTGGCTTTCAAAAGAAATATTATGTATGTTGCTCTCGTTGTGCTGCGTTTTTATGTTGTTAGATATAGTTTAGGACTCGCACAAATGATAAAATATGAAATATGATGGGTAAAGTAACACATTCCATAAGAGATTTGAAATTTCATTATAGAAATAAAAAGCGGCAAAAGTAATACACATAAACCTACTTTGATTAAAACGTTGAACTTTGACATCAAAAGTCTAATTTTATTGTTTAGTTTTATCTATCATAAGTGTGAAGATGGTTTGTTCGTCTACAATAATTTAAATATCTCAAAAGGAGAATCAAACAATTCGGATGAATTTAAGTTAAAAAAAATTATACAAAATCAAGTAATTTTCATTGTTAATTGGCTATTGAATCTAAGTGTTATAATAGTGGGTTTTATTAAGTGTTGTATTTTACAGAAAATTTAAAAGCCATAGATTACTGCTTTACAACAATGTGTGTTACATAGGTTTTTTTATGCTACTCAATTTCCAATTGATTTAGTTGGTATCTTGATAAATCATTTCAATGAAAATTTACAGATGGTCATGACTTTTTTGAATTCTATTTTACGAACCATTGCATTTTTGTGTATACGATTGTTTTTCTTTTTGTTGTGAATGAGTCGAATTTGACAGTGTACTGTATCTAATTGTCAACTTTAATTATTCACAACTTTAATTCCTTTTATATCCATGATCCAAACAACGAGTTTGACATGATCCAAACAACGAGTTTGATATAAAATGGTAAATCAAGTATAGTGTTATATTCTCTCATGCGGATAGAAAAAAGAAACAAATTTGAGAAAAAAGACATATTTAATGGAGATGAAACCACGCACTTGAGAAAGAGATAGACCATAGACGATAATGGAACAATAAATAAATATTATATTGTTGTGGATAGTATGAGGCATGAGGACAATTTTTTACTGTCATATATTTTTAATTTTTTATTTTGACTGAAAATGAAAAAAATTAAACGACTCAATTTCCATATCTTGCTAGATTCATCACGCCCGATATCAAAACTAGATGATGATAACAAGTTTGATCTAAATAAATGACATTTTGTTATATATTAGACAATATATTTTTTCATTTATGGATTATGTTTTTTTCTAATCTATTAACATCCTATAAAGAAACAATTTATAAATTAAAAAAAAACTAATACAGCCTAATTAGTTTCATAAATCAATAAATAAATAACACCAATATTTTAGATTATTTTATTTTAGCTTAATTTAAAGTAATAAATATAAACTAGTGTTTAAATATAAACCATAAAATAAAATATTTTCATAAGCTAGTTTCGCTATCAGAAGTGAAACACCTTACTCAAAATATGACAATATTCTAAAGATTGGACAACTCTCTTATCTATGCATTGGAATATATTCTTCCACCGCTGTCGGATCCTCAAACTTAGAGGATGCCACATTTAATCTAAGTGGACACGTCCATGAAAAATATATTTTCATGTTTAACACGAGACAAAACACCTCGGTAAAAGGAATATATATATAAACGAGAACAATATAATATACATTATGCTCGGAGCACATGAACATAGTATATATAATCTGAAAACGTGCCATAATCCACAACAATAGAATATATAAAATGTTGGAAGTGGAATGTTGATGTAATCAAGTTGTAAAGTCAATTTTATAATTATTCTATTTCGGATCCAAATTTAAATATTAACATTTTCATTTTCAAAATTTATCTACTAACTTTGTAACTTTACTTAAAAGAGTAGGTAAATAAAATGCAAAAACTATATCGAAACAAAATGTAAAAATGAATTATAATCCCACTGGAATACATAGAAAAAGTATAAGATTTTGTAAATAATTATTTTAATATAAAATATATTTATATATTAAACTTTTTATTTACATCAAATTTGGATTGGCTTTCAAAAGAAATATTCTGTATGTTGCTTCTGTTGTGATGCGTTTTTATGTTGTTAGATATAGTTTAGGACTCGCACAAATGATAAAATATGAAATATATATGATGGGTAAAGTAACACATTCCATAAGAAATTTGAAATTTCATTATAGAAATAAAATGCGGCAAAAGTAATACACATAAACCTACTTTGATTAAAACGTGCAACTTTGACATCAAAAGTCTAATTTTATAGTTTAGTTTTATCTTTCATAAGTGTGAAGAGGGTTTGTTCGTCTACAATAGTTTTAGAGAAAATTTAAAAACCATAGATTACTGCTTTACAACAATGTGTGTTATATAGTTTTTTTATGCTACTCAATTTCCAAATGATTTAGTTGGTATCTTGATAAATCATTTCAATGAAAATTTACAGATGGTCATGACTTTTTTGAATTCTATTTTACGAACCATTGCATTTTTGTGTATATAGTTGTTTTTCTTTATTGTGAATGAACCGAATTTGATAGTGTATTGTGTCCAATTGTCAATTTTAATTATTCACAACTTTAATTCTTTTTATATCTATGATCCAAACAACGAGTTTGACATGATCCAAACAACAAGTTTAATATAAAATGGTAAATCAAGTAGAGTATTATATTCTCTCATGCGGATAGAAAAAAGAAACAAATATGTGAAAAAAAGACATATATTAAATGGAGATGAAACGACGCAATTGAGAAAGAGATATTGGAACATTAAATAAATATTATATTACTGTGGAGGTCCATTGGGATCCACGTGTGAGTATTTTTCGTTCTCCTTTCTTTTTCTGATGGTAAAAGGTTAAAATGTAAATCGAAGATCAATCTTCCTATTTTTGTGGTAAAAAGTTAAAATCAAGATCAAACTTCATTCTTTCAATTTTTTGGAGATGGTTATCAAAATCGAACATCCACCTTTCAGTTTGTGGCGATAATCGAAGTAGAATTATTTGGGAGCCGCTCGCAGTAGATGAGCTAGTTTCTTTATGATGCATAACGTTTTGGAATAGAGCCCAACATACTACAAACAAAACTACATATTGTACGCTCATAGAATAGGTGGTGAGGATGATGATACATTTTGGAAATGTTAATTAAGTTGTAGAAGCGTAGAGAATTCTAGCGGCGGCGTCATAAACTAAAGCTGCTTCGAAGTGCTGCGTCAAACCCTTCTGTAGGATGCAGTGAGCAACTTTTACGTGGACAAAACAAATTTGTACCACAATATATAGATAAGAAGGTAAGATAGATATAAAAAAGAAATATATGGCAGAAGGATATTAAATTGTTTTTACAATAATAGTTCAAAATACTATATCTTTTTAATATATAAAATATAATATTGAATTCAATTTTATCGTATAGTACATAAAATTAAATTAAATTTATTATTATATTATATATATTAAAAGGATATAGTATTTTGTACTATTATTGTAAAAATATTTTAATATCCTTCTCTCATATGTTTTTTTTTATATATCTACTTGACTTTCTTATTCTATCTTGTGAGAAAATTTGTTTTATTTACGAAAAAGCCGATGACTCCACTTGACAGAAGTGTTTGACACGACGCTACAAGCCACTTTAGTCTAGGACTCTGCCGCTAGGATGCTAAATGTTGTTTTTGTCATGATACAAGTAGTTCTAATATATTAGTTATAGAAATCCATGATGAATGTTTGTATAATGGCCACACAATATATTAGTTATACATAGGTAAGCTTAAAATCGTAACAATGTAGAGACGGAGAAAGGGAATTATAGCCTACCTCATAAAAGAGCTCCAATGCATTCAAGGCCACGAGAGTTTTTATATCACCGATGCCACAGAGCTAGATATAGAGAATAGCTTCGCGATCAAAGAAATAACACGGACACGTCCCTGAAAGTGTTTTTTAGCAAAAGTTAACTCAAGAGAGTATGAATGCCCAAAAAGCAGTAGATCATATAAACCGAATCCTAAATATTAAAAACAAAATGGGCAGGATTAGGCTCTCTTTAGCCCTTCCCTTTTTTATACTAATTTTGATTTAATCTTCTTTATTCTGTTTCGAAATACAAAATTGTTTCGAAGTATATAATTGTTCAAAATTAAGTAATAAAATTATATTTTCAATATTACTAATCAAAATAATATATGTGGAAAAATCTAAGTATAAAATATAATATATGTTGCATATCTATTTACAAAATCAATTATAAAAAACTAGAAAAGGATTTTGGCTATATTTAGCAAATGTGATACCATATCTGCTGCAAAAGCAATGAGTTAAGAAATGGTGAAACTCTATATGTACCATAACAGCATTGGAAAGTACAAATTTACAAAAAAAGAAGAAATCATTACCAGCGAAGAAGATTGTGTTGCCAAGTTTCCAAGGTGTGTAGTTTCCGAGGTGTGTGGCTGCATTGCTATCAACCGGGAAAACTACAGACTGCATCGAGCTTATGCCGATTAGCACTGCATATCTTAACCAGCTTATTACAATATTTATTGAAATAAACTATCAAATGAAACATAAAAATTGGAATACACCTTACCAAGCCTTGTGGAGTTTCAGAAAAATAAAACAAATTTATAAGAGTACCTGCTGTGTTGCGAGCTAAGAATCCAATTCAGTATCAAGACGAACTGATATAGTAACTCTCACTATTACATCTATTTTGTTCCGATAAACGTCCATTAACTTAAAAGGAATGGCTTTTCAAGAAACAGCTTCTTGGATCTCAAGCAAGCAACCAAACTTCTTTATCTTTATATTCATTTCCTATTCATGACTACTAATCATATCTAAGTCACCAAAGAATGGCAATGCAGCAAAAGAATGATGGAGGACAAAGACAACAAATCGAAGAAGAATTTCTCTCTCTTCTACATTCCATAGTCCCAAACTAACAAAAAACATCACTAATGAATCGGCCACAAAAAAATAGTCTATATACGAACTTTAAATCATACTCTGTAGCAGTTCAAAAACCAAAATCTCCCACAACCTTCAAATCTATATATACTCAATACAAATATGACCATATTTTGTTACAATTTGAAGATTAAGTTAATGGAAAAATTTGCAAAAGATTTACACATGAAACAGGTTCTTAACAGATTCTTTGAAGCCGTAAGTTTGATGGTGACTTTTCCTACTCTAATTGGGATTCAAGACACTTGTTTCTTGAATTCTCATTAAAGGACGACATCAGTAAAATATGGTCGAGGAGTGTATGGTCACTATGTGAATATTCTATGCAAATGTTGAAATGACTTCCATCTTTTGGCACAAAAAAGGTGCAACATAATATATGATTAGGGTTTGGTGATAATAAAGGTGCTCGGATTCATATTAGCTACCTGAGCATCTCCATAGTGCAGACATCATTACCTCAATAGAATCTTCAATTATAAATCCCATCAAATCTTGGATTCCACCAAAGAACAAAGCAATGTACAATGCCTGTTATGCTTGGGTAGAGATTGATATCTCTAAAAAGCTGCAACATCATATATGGTTAGTGTTTGGTGACAATAAAGGTGCCGGGATTGATATTAGCTACCAGAACTGAAAATTGCTTCCATGTAGGTCATGCTGCAGCAAACTAAAACTAGAATCAGAAATGACAAACTCTAACAATAGACAGAAGCCAGAGAATGAGCCTACTTCAACACTAAAGACTCCACCAGTCCAAAAGATCCATTATTATTAATGCTCGTGCGGCACTCAACTAAAGGCCTAAAAGGAAGATTCAACAGAGAGAGAACAAATTTAGTGCATTTACTAAAGAGCCAAAAGAACTCAGTAAAAGCAGAATAGAACAAAAAGAAAACAACTATGAGGATGACATTATTGATGCCATGAAACCGCTACATAATTATTTCAACCTCTTACAACAAGTTGAAACTGAATTTCCATCAACCGGTAACCTATCACCCAATAAATATAACACTTGAGGCATTAGAATAAAGCTTTCATCCAATAAAGATAAGATTCAAAAAAACAAGGAAAATCAAGGAAGAAACAGAAAAGACACAAAGAATGAGGAAAATCCAAGGAAGAAACGGGAAAGACACAAAGCTAGAAAAATACCCAAGATAGAAACAATTAGTGCACTAAGTGAAGAAGAGAAGGTGAGGAAATCACTAAAGCAAGTTCAAAAGCTTTAGAAAATGAATCCTGGAAAATCTTCAACAGAGGTAGATCATAAACTAACTCTTATTCGTGTCGAACATAATATTACCTTTATATATTACCTTAAAGCTGTATGAGTAGGATATAGTATGAGTTACATAGATAACTATGACTTTCTTAACTATTATTCTATCAAATATAGTATTATGAGTATGACTAAGAAAAAGATTCTATTTTCAGACCCTTGTAGCTTCCTTTTTAGGAGTATGACTAAGAAAAAGATTCTATTTTCAGCCTAGCTTCCTTTTTAGCTCGAGGTCTTAATGGAATGACTAATAAGAAGTCTCCGATCTATCAAACTCTGTGTTATTAGAGCTTGGTGTAGCGGATGAATGTGAAGATTGATTAGCACACATTCATATCAATGTTAGATTTTCATGGATCTTCATCAAAACAATACTTGTTACTATCCCTTCCTGGACTCAACTAAATTTACCTTAACTGATTCTTAGACGAAATGTAGTACTGGTGCCAACAGTTAATCACGGAAGAAAGGACTCACTAAGCTGAGATCACTAACTAATACTAATCGAATAGAAAGTCTAATAGAAAAGGCAGTTATACTTATGTATACTTTCCCGGTTCCGTTGCTACTGCGGGCTTTACGCAATCGATCGGATCATATAGATATCCCTTCAACACAACATAGGTCGTCGGAGACCCACCAAAGCACGAAAGTCTAGATCTTTCAGAAAATGAATTCCTATTCGAAGAGTGCATAACCGCATGGATAAGCTCACACCAGAGCGCCTTCTACTTCTAATAGGCCGTGAACTAGATCAGAATCATTCTTAACGAATCCATAAGAAGTGATCCTATTTTTTTACTCGGGTCCGGGTAGAGACCAAAGGTCTTGAGCGACCGATCCGGCATACCAACTCAAAAGATAAAGAAGTATCGTTAATTTCTTCATGCTTGTTCCAAGTTCGAAGTACCATTTGTACAAATAAGAATCCCTTTCATGATTTCTTCATATAGATAAATCGAAGCCAAAACTCTGGTTCTGGTGACATTCTCCTACTTTGATATTGGGATTTATGAAGTAATCGAATTGATATTGGCATTTATGAAGTAATGGAAAATAATTTTGCTGAGGAATAAGACGATTGGAAAATAAATAAAACTTGTCTGAGGAAGGAGGCGGAATCACTTAGAAATTAGGGTTTCCCCTTTATATGTATCGATTAGGTCTATGTTGGTTTTAGTCCAACTTATATAATTCTTGGGCCTTTGGTCTATTTTTTTTTAGTATAAGGCCCCTGGGCCAAAACAATTCTCTATTAAATACGAGTCCCTTTAGCTAAAAAAACTTAAAAGGCTATTTATGGAAAAATATGACAACAAGCTTCTACGTTACAAAATCCAAGAGATATTCATGTAGCTAACGTCAATAGAAAGCATCAATACAGTTTCGAAATAAAAAATTTATAACCATGTACAACTGTTGTCCTTTTTAGAAGGTCGTAAAGTTTTTAGATGCTCAAACAAAGATGAGTACACTAACAAAACTCTCTTACCCATTTACAAGGCAATCGAGCGAAAGAGAATAGATGTTATAGTCAATAACCGTTGTATAGGAAAGACCCTATCATCTTCAAGATGCCCCAACAAGTAAGTAACCTGCATATAGTTGATATATAGAATTTGCCTGGAGACCAACTTCAACAAATCGAAATAACATAGCAAATCATATGGTGCATCCACTAACTAACAGGTGAATATGACATACACATGTAAAGTTAAAAGCCTACTGGGCAATGCATAGAGGGTAATCTGTAAAAATCATCAAGTACTATATTGTGATGGATGAGAGAAGCACCACATTTCGTCTGGAAGATCCTGTCAAGACATATCATCTAGAAACCAGAACAGTTTCTAGACCAGGCTTATCACTTCTCATCTGTAAAGCTCTGCGTAAAAACATATCATCAACTAAAAGTCAAACCCCTAAATTCAATTCCACACTAAACAAAAGAAAGGAGAAATTTATAGGGAGTGGAGATGATCACTTAATAATGACTGGAAGTGGATAACGATCGAGAAGCTCCCCAACTGATGAGATTTGGATAAATCAAAAGCATATCAAACAGAAGACAGATACAATTAAGAACAAAATGTGTACCGGGATAGTTAGCAAAATCAGAAGCTGATTTGAGTAACAGAGCAACATTAGAAATTGAAATAAGGAGGGCTAGATCGAAATAAGGGAGGGTAAACTGTAAAATCGTATACATGTCTTCCGAAGTTTTTTTTCCGTCCAAACCTAGTTCTATTGTTAGTTCCGAATGCATAGTCTAACTTTGAAAATACCGCACCAATTTTCGTACAAAAATACGATCGTAAATCATTGTGAAATCATACGATCTCGTATTTTCCTCCAACATTTTAGTAAATAAAAGTATGGATTAATTTTCAATAAACAAAACTAGCATTATTCCACAAATATTTTGAACTAAAAAATTACATAAAATTATATTCAAATTTATAATTTAGTAGTTAATTTGATCATTTAAAAATAATTTGATACAGCTGATTATAAAAACAAATAACAAACATAAGATAAAAATAAGATGTATTTAATTATATGAAATTAAAAAAAATAAAAGCGATAAAAAACGGTTGAAATATATGCGTGGTTTGCATTAATATCAACATTTCCTAAAAGACCAGACGTAATAATAATAAAAATAAACTAAACCCATTTCTTATCGCACATGTCATCAAACATTGTTTGATGTGTATACTTAGTGCTATATTATATATTCAGACAAAAACTGTGCTATATTATAGATACAGCCGCGGATCCATTCTAGGGCGTCCAGGGATGGGAGCCCCTCGTGCCGGTGCCGGTGCCGGTGCCGGTACCGCTACCGCCACTATAATATTTATACTAAAGATTTAGTATAGAAGGGATTGTCGGGTAAAATGAGTATCCATTTGACCGGGGCATAGGGTAAGGAGAAAATATTAATGGTAAGATTTGGTATTGATGGCAGATAGGGTAATAGGGTAAAGAGAAACGAGAGAAAAGAATCGGTTGATTCGATCGTAGTAACGTTTTTAATTCCGAACATTATCTATATTTACTAAAATATATACACTCAATAATATTATTAGTGTTTGTTTTGTAATAATATTAATTATTATTATAATTTATAATTATTAGGTTTAAAAAAAGTTTAAAACTAATGCAAATTACCTGATATGTTGTTATTTACTATTATGATTAATGGTATTAAATTGAGATTATTATCATTTAACCGTCCATTACCTATTAAATTATGTATTTCAAAATAGTTTAATGTAACTTTTTAGCGATGAGGTTATCAGCACCAGAAAATTGGTACAAAATGTTTATGAAATTGTGTTATTTTTGTTTACAAGTTGGAAGAAGATGTAAGATCTAACGATTTTAGAATTGTTTGTGGTCGTATTGGTGGTAAGAAATTAATGTTTTTAGAGTTAGACAGCCCATGTGTTTTTAGAGTTAGACAACACATTCCAAACTAACGATAATACTAGGTTTAGCGGAAAAAAACTTCGGAAAATATGTATACTATTTTATAGTTTAGCCCCCCTTATTTTGATTTCTAAATCCGCCACTAGGTGTGGTTTAGAACCAAAAGAACGCCACTTGGATTAAATATGTAAAGGTTTTACTATTTTTCTTTCTCTATCTTTATGGTCTCTCTATCCTATTTTACCCATAAATATTATTACAGTGGCAGAATCGTGATGTGAGGGAAGGCTGCTGCCCCATGCTAGCCCATATATAGTTCCGCCAGTGCTCATCGGCCATCACTAAGAGAAAGATAGAGAGGGAAAAGTAGCTTGCCTTGAAGGAGGAGGCGGAACTTACACTAAATCTGAAAACACCCCAAAATTACACTAAACTTAACTATTTACTACCTTAAATCCCTAATACTAACCATGAACAACCCAAATCCATACAAATCTACCACAAAGAACACAAAATCGGAGTATTAATGAAAGATGATGAATTGGACGTCTCTTTGCAGGACTTGCTGGACGAGGGGTAGGCATGGGCATTTTAATCGAAACCGAAAGAACTAAACCGAACCGAAACAGATTCGGTTTCTTCATAATACCCAAATGGTTTCAATTTTAATTACCCACAGTTCTCGGTTCGGAACCGGAACCAAACCTGAGAACGTGGGTACCCATTAAGAAGCAAACACATGTATTAACCATAAATTTAACATTATTTGAATATATATTTCTCTTTCCCAAAGTTAGATTCCTCTAAATGTGTTGTTTATCACTAACCTATGATTATGTTTTCTTTAATAGATGACAACATAGTTAATTCAAAATGACGACATATCTATAAACAATTACGCATATAAACAAAATAACAAAATATCAACCTTTATATAATCTAACAAACTTGATATCATCTCTCATTTTTTTTCATAATATATTAATTTTGGATCTCTCTTACATTTAATATTTAATTTTTTTACAATCTAACACAATTTTATAGTTTTGATTTATAAAATGAGTTTTATATCTGTTGATATTGCAGAAAATTTCAAGTATCCAAAAATATTCGATTCGAACGGAATTAAATACCCATACTGAACCGAACTGAGAGAAGCCGAACCGAACCAAACTGAATTTTATTTGGTTCTTAAATGGGTATCAGTTTTGAAGAACCACCGAGAATTGAAATAATCGAACCGAACTGAAGAACCAAATGATCGGGCCTAACGAAGAGGACGCTTATCGAATTGAGGTAACGAGCTTAACTCGTGTTTCTGTTTTCAGTATGGTCGCATGAGTTTTTACGATTAACACCCTCGTGGTCGCACGGCTCATGAAAAGAGTTGTACATAGTGGTCGTGTACCTTCATGTGACGTGCCTAATAGCTTCATCGCAACCATGCATGTGACCCATGTACTATATCATTCGCATGCAGCCCCTGTAGACTATAATTTGCATGTGGTTCATGATATATTAAGTTAAATCGTTATTCGTTATAGGAAGAACATGCCCAACCTCCGTGCTTGGATGCTGATTACACAAAAATATTCGCAACGGATAGGTGATTTACGAAATATGAATTGGATGCTTTCGTGTATGGGGAATCTAAGAAGATTAAGTTTGTCACGATTATAAAGCTCTATGATAGCGGTAAATGAGGAAGAACTCTTAGGTTAGATTATGTTTGCGAGAGGTACGATATTTTTGTATCAAAAGCGAATGCGAATACTTTAAGAAAACGGAAGACTGCGACGAAGAAATGTAATTGGCCGTTTTTGTTAAAAGCTCATCCAATTGATGTACTAGCCATGCAATGACGTTTCGAGGCAATAAATGGTACACACAATCACGTTCCTTACATTCGTTTGGACGGCCATTCTCGCGCTTGTAGGCTAAAAAGGGATGAAGATGAACTAGTTCGTAGTTTGTCTCACCTTTGTTCGCGTCCTATGGAGAGGTATATCTCGGTTTGAAAAATAAATATCTGGAGAATATTTTGAATATGCGTGCAATCTACAATTGTCTCCAAAAACATCGGGATGTTGAGCACGAGGGACAAACCCAAATGCAATATTTATTGACAAAATTGAAAGAGCATGAATATTCGACGTAGGAGCGGTTGCAAGACGATTCAAAGGTTGTCACCCATTTTTTTTGCACATCCAACGAGTATAAACTTATTACGTACATTCCCTAATGTGTTATTCATGAATTGTACTTATAAGCCGACTATGTATAAGATGGTGTTATTAGAGATTGTTGGGTTTACGTCTACTTCCATTACATTTACCGTTGCATATGTTTTCATGAGCGGGGATAAGATACCGAATTATACATGGGCTTTCGGTACTCTTTGTGGTTTGATGATGGATAGTGTGTGCGCAAGTCTGAGTGTTATTGTTACCGATCGAGATTTAGCTCTCATGCGATCTATCAAGGAAATATTTTCGGGCACACACCACTTGTTATGCACGTGGCATATTGGTAAGAATAATTTAGGGATAATTTGAAATATATTCCAAGATGATGTGGTTGCGAAATAATTTGTTGAGTTTTATGACTACGTAACCGGAGCGAACACGGTTGAAAGTTACGAAAAAAATCTTGCTACGTTGAAGGAGATGTCCGCCTCTCACCCAAAGTGTTTTGATTACGTTATGGAAGCAGAGATAACGAAATATGCTAACAAGTTTCTTCAATATCGAACGAACAAGATCAAGCATTACGGCCAAACAACAATAAATGGGTATCTTCTTTAATTCTACTTTTTGTTTTGTTATTATATCTTTTTAAGAATACGTCATAATTATGTACTTGTATTATGTAGGTGAGAGGGTGATCACTCGGCCCTAAAAAATACCTTGGGACGAATTAATGCAATTTCAAACTTTTTTAGGAAAACGTTCACAACCTCCTAACGAAGAAACATACAGGGATCGTCGAATTTTTTGAGCGAAGTAAGTTTCGTATTCTACAGATTACTTCTTGTACTTTGACCAAAGAACTTACAGGTCATGTATCCCATTCGGGCCTAACCGAATTGATGCATGATATCGTACGCTCTAGAAATATATAGCAGATCAGGTAGTATGTGGAGGATGCGTCCTTACGAAAACACATTGGTTATCTTGCGCATGTGAAATTGCATCAATAGCTAGAGAAGGTAGATGCATTCTTAAGGAATATGTAGACATATTTTGGAGACGATTAGATATTGTTTATAGAGATCCCACTTCGCGTGAAGATGACTTCTAAAAAAACTAAGATACATTCATTCGTAGTTTTCGCCATGACTAACAAGACCATATTATCAATAGGGTTATGCAAATCTTGAAGCCCGAAACTATTCATATCCAAAATTCTATAGAAATAGCTAAAGGTATGCTAAAGGGAAGCGTTAATGAATTGACCAAATGGAACCCTAGTGCATGGGAATATCCCATTGAACAAACCACTAGTGCTAGCACTCTAGCAAACTCGATAAGTAGTACACCCGTTAACACGTTAGGGAGCACGGCCGCATCAAAAGTGGCTCCGGCTGTAGCACCCAAACCAACACTTTCCAAAAACAAAGTTGGTTGACCGAGGAAAATTATTAAGAATGGGAAGTTAATTATATATTTGGAATGCATCCTGAATTTTTTACACACTTATATCGTTAAGTTGGTGGGAGTTATTCTGGATGGACAATGCCGATATCGGTCAGTAGCGCATTCAACATAAAATGATGAGGATAGATGGGAAGATTTTAGACGCGAGTTGTTGTCTGAGTTGAAATTCAACTGTGCATCTTGGTTGGAGGTTTATGGTTTGTCAACGTGTTTGATGATGTGGTACGTAGGTTGGATTACTTGAAGCCCAAACCTGCTAGCCATTATTGGATGAAATTTCTGGACATATGACTAGTCATTACGACAAGGTACCAGTGTATGGTATATCATGTCTTGTAAGCAGCGTCATTATCGTATCCACCGATTCGTGGGCGTCCACCCGTGAACGGTTCAACGATTATAGAAGTTGGAATTTATTTCGTACATAGATGTCATTTTATTAACGTAAGTATATCATCATTTTAATATTTATGAACCATAAACCTCCAACCCTAAAGTGATCGCTAAACAATGGAGGACGAAACCTCCTAAAGTGATCAAATATCCACGTCTCTAGTAGCCCTGTAAACCCACAAATACCGCCCTTATCATGCAAAGAACCCTGACTAAAGGCGTTATATAATTGCGTCAATACCAACTGAACTTAGTTGTACCGATTCATAATCTAGTATTGGTTGACAAACTGGAGGTAATCTAAGGAAACCCTATTGCCAGATTTGTTGGCAAATAGTGGTACCTAACATAAATAGTATATACACAGGGTGGCGTGATCAACTCTAGCATTTGTAATCTTAGTATCAATGTATCTATCACTCGTGAATGCGGTATGCAGCCAACTTAGTATCACACTACTAGCATTTCTAAGATTTTTAATTAAGTCGGATGAACGTACACCAAGCATGGTAGCATAAGTATGGCTCGTCTTCGTCTTATCATTAAAAGATAAAACATCAAAAGGCATACTTGTGACCGGTAGTCTAGTGATGACGTGGACATGATCTAAATTCACGGTCATCTTTCCAAATGAAAAATTAAACGAGGACGTCTCCTCATGCCACCACTCGAGGAATATCAAATGTAGGTTGGTATGCTAACGGGAGACTGCATCGACGAGAGGTCCAAATATAGTCTTCATCACCTTCGTCGTACCCTAGTATGCTTTTTGAAGTCCCATTTGTGGAGACTATCGTACATCGTGAAGCATCACAAACCAGAACTCTCCTGCAATATGTATCAAACATGTAAATGTGTAATTTCTCTAATAAAATAAATAAGCAATTATATACTAAAGTTATTGACTGTTAAAACTTACATCTCCATGGTAGACGCTAAATGCCTCATGTAGGGCGTAATCAGGATAGAGAGTCAGGACATGTGGCATCACTGACAAGAACTTCATATTCACGACCTCCGGTGCGCCATGCCAAAACGAACCCACACCACTGTTGCCGACAACAGCCCAACTAGTGTCATGGCTGGTACCGTTATCTGGAGAACCACGAAGGAGACGTCTTGTAGGGATACCCCCAGATTGTTCCTCGGTAGGGTCAATATTTGCAGGCACCGATGTAGCACGCAATGCCTCGCGTTGCTGCATTGCGAGCTACTTCGCGTTGAACTGCATCACGTAAAAAGAGATTCTTCAAAGTCATCTTTGTACAAACCATCCTGAAGAAAATAGAAAGAAATGTTAAGAATGATAAAAAAAAGTAGTCGCATGCGCTACGGATACACACAGTCACATGTTAAGGCAAATGTAAGTGTGTCGCATGTGACAAAGTTTGTGCTATCAACGCATGCGAAAGGAACCTGTCCTAGTCACATGACTTATGCGACGAACACAAATCTGTTCGCAAGTGACGTGCGACGAAACACTTGCAAAAACGAAAACCATAGATATATCCAAACAACACCATTCTATCAAAATCAAAGCCAAAACCACAGATCCGCATATAAAAAACAACTCTACAACACTAATCTATGATAACAAAATCTTAAATCATGCAAAAATCCTACCTTCAAAATCATAAATTTAAACCTACTTTTCTACCACTTATACACAATGAAATCATGAAAAAATAGAATGGGATGCTTATATGACTTACCTCGACGTTGTTGTGGGTTCAGTTTCTTTGAAAAACAAGCTTTGATTTTCGATGAAAATGAGTGCTTGAGAGGTTTTGTGAGAGATTAAGAGAAAAATAGGGAAACAAATGGTGAGAGTTATATCAAACCCTTATATACCTAGGTTTTCTGGCATGGGCAAATTTATCAAAATTTAGTGAGATATATCAATCGGATGTAGGATCCAGCCGTGTAAGATCTATAAAAATCTATCCTATTTCTAGCATGAGCCTTTAAAATACTTTTATTTTACTTTTGAAAACCATTTTATATAAAAAAAATGAATAAAGAATTAACAATCACCCAACACGAAACATATTCAACAATCATCAAAGATTTATCTTTTTTGTTCATTTTCTTCTTTTTAAATCAAATATATTCAACAATCATCGAAGATTTATCATTTTTTTTACTTTTTAAATGACATAGCCTTTAAATGATATTGTTGGTAGAGAGAGAGAGAGAGAGAGAGAGAGAGAGAGAGAGAGAGAGAGAGAGAGAGAGAGAGAGAGAGAGAGAGAGAGAGAGAGAGAGAGGAGAGAGAGAGAGAGAGAGAGAGAGAGAGAGAGAGAGAGAGAGAGAGAGAGAGAGAGAGAGAGAGAGAGTGAGAGAGAGAGAGAGAGAGAGAGAGAGAGAGAGAGAGATGAGAGAGAGAGAGAGAGATGAGAGAGAGAGAGAGAGAGAGAGAGAGAGAGAGAGAGAAATAATGAGAGCTTTTGGCCTTTTTCTTTTTATACCCGATGGATATTGTTGGTAGATTTTATGTGGCATGTAGCTTTAGGTAAACTTGAATTCAAGTGGTTATGGTACTTTTAATTTATCTCGGACGGTTATTGGTAACTATCCTTATAAAAAATTGTTATAATTCTCACTATAACCATTTTTCACTATTTAGTAAAACCTTTTAAAAATATTCATTTAGAATATTATCTTATTTAAATCTAACTTCATAGTAATCTTAAGGTACGTATTATAAGTTTAATGGTATATTTTGTTTTAGATTTTGTTTATTAGATCTTTAGTTATTTAAGTTTCAGTTTTACGAAAATGAAAAATGTGATTTATATGTATATTTTTAGTTGTTTGTTGGATGTTTAGTTAGTTGTATAGTGTAAGGTTTTTCCTAATCTACATTTTGGATGTATATTTTAGAATTTGGGATGTAATTGGGCTTCAAGTCGTTTGGGATGTTAGAGTTTTTGTACGCGATGAATATCAACTTTTGTCCACACGACGAACAAGAACATGGTCACAACGAGTGTGCTATAATTTTATTATGTGTCGCGTAGGCTACGCAATGATGAATTTCATCGTGTGGCTATGTGCAATGATAATGATTATAAGTCGCACCCGTTGTGCAAAAAATAACGAATATTTAGTATGATTGCATGCGAATTTTCCATGTTATTATACATGTTTTTGTCTGATTTTTATATGTTACGCGATAAGTATATACAGTTTTTGATATTATGTTTCACTAAATAATAGCTAACTTATGTTTTATGAGTATTTTTGGTATTAGTTGAAAATTTATTCATTAAAAATGTTGAAATATAATTCGTGTTTATTTTTACAAAATAGCTCCCCATAGGAAATTTGTTAAAATATGTAACACTTTCGATATTATCTCTTGCGTTTCTCGGTCAATAGTAGTATGTGATATGACTTCTTGTAATTTTTTCCACAATAAGTGTGGCCGCCTATTTTTGGGTCATTTATCGGATAACAATGGGTGTACTCCTTCTCAAGTTCGGAGTCGTTATAAAGCAGGAGGAAGGTCAAGAAATACTACACCTGGAGGTCCTTCAGAGGCAGACTCGTTGGAGGTGTTTTGTAACATATTACCTCACGTTCCAACTTTGTATCAAAACTACATTCAGCGCGAGGCACACAACGTTTTCGATGAGGATGTAAGTTTTTCAAAACATATGTTTGAATAAAAAAATTATTTTTATTATTGATATGTTTTATGTTTTTAGCCTCGAGATTCCTTATGGTATTTTGCCTTGTACGGTACTCTTCGTACATGATATTTTCATAGTCAGACTCGGATCAGAGTGGAGTTTATGAGGATGCCTTTGATTAACTTTTCAACTTCCTGCTATATCGATATAAAAATCTCCCTCTAATTGAGTCATTCATCGAGCGATGCACTAGGAATCACATCATTCTATCTTCTAGTGAGATAACGGTTACACTAGACAACACCCAAACGATTCTGGATCTTCCCATTATATGTGTATGGTTTGATCTTAATAAGTACCATAAATATATTGACAAGATGATATGGTTATATCTCAATTGTTTGGTGTTAAACTAAAACTCTTGGTAATGAGCTCGATAAGAAGAAAGGTTATTTTTCTAACATGATTATGGGAGACCTTCTGGATAGTGCACACCTGCACATATCATCTGTATCATCCGGGTTTATCTCTTTTATTTTATTGGTTGTTCTATATTTTCCTATTAAACATGTAATACTTTTTTCTTTGATTATCTACAATTCATAAAACATTATAAAATTATTGAAAAATAGCTAAAGTCACAAATGTGTTTCTTATCTCTGCATTATAAAATTATTGAAAAATAGCTAAAGTCACAAAAGAATGCCCAAATGTGTTTCTTATCTATACACGTGAATTAAACAAATTAAAGCACAATCAAAACCAATTGCAAACATTGTGTAGTTAAGTTTGAAAGGAAAATGACATAATCAACCATTATATAATTAAGTTGGAAATAAAAAAATGACATAATAAAGCATCATATTTGGCATCATACATATTCACACATCTTTGGTCAAATGCGTTACTTTTGGGTCAAAAAAAGACTGTTGGCTTCATTTTTTGAATATTTGTTAAGTTGTGAGTAGTACTTCATTGCCCATGCACTTGATTCTTCGATATAGAAGAATGTCCAAATGGATTATAGTTCTGGAATCGGTACGTGTTCCTCTATATAAACCTACAAAAAAATAATATAAGAATTAGAAAATATTATAAACGTAATATAACATAAATTAATCGATTTACCTACGAATACAAAATGACAGTTATGCACGAAAGCGATTTCAATCTCTTTCATAGGTTCTAAATGTGATAGAAACTATGTAAAGTTAAATATGTCATTGATCATTTGAGAGAAAAAGTTGCATACTACGTATTAATTTCGAATATCTATAATATTCATGATGTGGCGTAATATCATCTAATATCTATGGTCCGCCGGATGACTTTTAAACCAAGTTAACCCGTTCAATATTTTATTTAAAACACTTTAGGTACCATACACGTCCAACCAAAAATATTAGTTCTCATTTAATTCGATAATCAATTCTTGTTTCACGGGTGACCAATTATCCTCGACGCTGTATAGTATTATTCTAGCTATAATCCGATAACTATAATTTCCATCTAGCACAATATCTTTGACATTACAAATAAAAGGATATAAAAATTTGGGGATGTGATATACTTACAATAAGCCATGTTAAATAAGATACATGCGCGAAAGGATGTCATTTCTCTCAATATTATTCCTACCATTGATCAGAATAATGCACTTCACATGGTTTTGGCACTCCCCCTAAGATCCTATTTTCTTGCACGTGGAATTCTAAAATAAACTCATATATCTTGCATCATTTGGATATGATATGTATGTGTGATAAAGTTTCTTATTTATGTTTATTGTTGCCAAAGAGGTATTCATTAAGAAAACAACATATGCCAAAAGAGATGATGTAAAGTTGGTAATCAAGGCTTCTTAAATGAGGTATTCATATAGATTTGTGCTAGTGCCAAAATATGTTAAAGCCAACAAGTCTATGTTCGAATGATGTTTCCATCAAGGTATTTCCCATGTACAGATATCAGCTGTGAGCTAAGGTGGAGGGGGGGGGTGATAGTCCTCCTAAAAAATCTTCCAAAGTTTGTTGTTGTCACTACAACAAAAAAATGGTTCTTCGAGAAGAGAGGTTGTAGTGAGATGATCCATAAGAAGGATCGCTCCTGTAAAACCCATTATTATGAAAACTGAACAAACCAAAAGTGTTAAGATAAGGGATACAAGTCAAAGGTTTAAAGGAGCGGTCGGAGGGGCAAGGTTGAATGTCATGAGCAAATTGAATCGCCTGATAAATATACCAAAAATGTTGGAATTGAATCTGGTGGCGGAAGGGCTGCTGAAGCCAATAGGAAAAATGATAAACCTAATCCCAAGTATGTAAAAGCATATGATCCTTTTATTGAAGATATAAGTGGATGTACCATTTTTTTGGAGGGTTTGGTTGGTACGTCCATAGTGACAGAGATTCTACATAATAAGTAGAATGTTGATTGAGAGATCTACTGTTAAAGTAATCATTCGTAGCTCTATAAATATAGATCTATCAAGCCAGATTAAAAGCAGTGGCTCGAGATTTTTTTTATTGTTGGAAAGTATTTGATACTTACGGCAACAGATTTGGGTATATGTGATGAGGTTCCTCCAATCCTTTCCAATGGGGTTGTGATCAATGAATTGCGTTTATAACCAGTTGTTTAACTTTTTGTTTGTGAAGGAAAAAAGTAAAGCCTCCTTGGTGAAGGTGGGTCTAAATTTGGACATTAAAGTTGTGAGGAACAAGGTATTCGATGAGGTTGAATTAAAAGTTTCACGTGTGTTAGGGCGTTTAATCGATAAGAAATAAAGTAAGGTTGTTGGTGAGGGGTCTTCCAATATCAAAAAACCCAAGACTGACGAAAGTGGTATGCCGAAGGCTAAGCAGTTACCAGAAAAAAGTGTTTCACATGTGTCTCAAGATCAAATCCATATGTAATGGTGAAATGTTGCATGAGGGTTCTGCTAATGTAGCGATGTTGTAAGATCCCAAAGCCTTAGAGCTTGTTAGACATTTAGTTGATCTGTCGAATATGGTTGAGTCATCGGTTACTGAAGCTGAGAAGTTTGTTAAATTACCTATAGAACTCTGTGCCCATGGGTCAATTGATGATATTGCCTTCACTTTGGTCGAAGTCTGAAAGATTCATGTGATAAGTCATTATACCCTTAAAGTGATTTGAAAGTATATTGACGATGGGTGCATGCATGATGTGCCAAATAAAACAGGTACATAGGTGGATAAAATTGGGTTGCTTAAATTGCATGTGTTTGGTTTGGAAGATATCACATAGGTTATGAAGCAATTTATTATTGCAGACAACGAGAGATAGTTACCCAACCATCTGTCATTTTTGGATTTAACCAACAAACATTTGAGTCTTGGTGTTGAGGTATGTTTATACTTCACTTGTTTATGTATTTAAAATTTATACGTTTGTCTTTGTTTTACATACACTCTATAATGATTTGATTACCTTGAACTCTGCCAACCATACTCTTTCCATTTTCATGGCTGATCATTGGCCACCATTGGAAGCTATTGGTGAGCCTTTGGAAGACATAGTAGAGTCTGGTTAGACCCTTTTGACTGAGTATGATGTCAACCTAAAGCTGAAGGCAAGACTTGACCATTATTTGGTATCCAAACTGGTACTGAAAAATAAACTTGAAGTGAAGTATGAGAATGTGATTCGGCTTCAAGAGCGTTTATTCCTAGGAATAGTTTTTTGAAAGGCTTCATGGTGTGTTCAAGGTTTTATTGGGAAATATTTATCTTTTCTTGGTTTTAGAGGGTTTTTACATAGAGTGACTAGGATTCAAGCCAAATCCATCTCCATAACCCATAAAAGTTGAATAAAATCAATGTTGAGCTAGCCCAAGCACAAGAGGAATGGGAAACCGAACGTACCATAGGCTAATTGGAGATGAATGAGCTGAGAGCACATGTTGAAGATGTCTTATCCCAAAATAAAGATATTTAAGAAACCTTACAGGCCAAACGTGCTAAGTGGGCTACAAAAGTTATTGGATTTGAGGAGGAAATGTTAGAAGCAACCATTGATGCCATATATTAAGTGGAGAAAAGACTCTTGCTGCATTTCATGCAAAATATCTTAATCTTGGGCTATATACCTTGTGGAGCTATTTACCCAAGGAGAAGAGACCTTAAAAGTACAAGTTAGTCAGTTCTTTTGAGCATGAACGTTTGATATCTTCCAAAAATACTGGTTATATAGTGTATGACCAGATCATTGAGGCTCATAAGCAATAGTTGATTCGAGTCTCTGAAAAATATGGAGGGTAGGGTGACATTTTTTTTCCAACTAGTGTGCGTCATGGGTAATTTATTTTAATACCCCCTCTAAGTGGAGCGTAGGATGTTGCTAGCAGAGAAGATCTTACAATGATGATAATCGAAGAAGGAGGTTCAGCTAGATAAGGTGGCCTGAACACCCCAATAATGTTTCTTTGTACTTGTCTTTATATATATATATATATATATATATTATCCTTTAATGCAATGTTGATGACTAAAATCTCTATGTTTTGGTGAAATTATGTGAACCAAGTCCCATGGTTATGTAATTTTTGTTATCTTATTGACACAATGATATTTATTACTCGTTATGTTATTTGTTTATTTTTATGTTGTGTAAATAAGAACTGTGTTTCCCAGTTCTTTGTTACATCTAATTAGAATCGTTATTTTTAAATTCTCGACTTTTGAGTAAGGTCCACAAGATATTCTTGTTTGGATTATGTCTAGAAATAAAAAATTGTATTTTTTAAGGATGTATGACTCTCTTATGGATAATCGTCATATTTTGTTTAAGTGAGGAGTACTTGAACACCATGGAGTACTTTTATACTTTTTTATTGTTCAAAGATAGGATGGTTGAATCTCCCTAAAAACTGAAAATGATGTTCAGGCTTATCTTGTATTTATTTATTATTTTGATATATGTGGAATCTGAAGTAGTTAAAGGGGCTGAATCCTATACTTAATCTTACCTTTCTTCAATTTTGACTTTGTTTGTAATAAAGATTGTAAGGGCTGAATGCTATGTGCATTTGTACCGTTTGTTATGTTTTTGAAGCTAGATCGAAGCCATCCTAATTTTTTAGATTTCTCTTAGGCATGCAGACTTATCCCATATCAGTCAGTTTGGTTTGTTTCATTTTAAATTATGCAAGAATAATGCAAGACAATAAAATGAGATTCATGTAAAGGCAAGAATAAACATTTATCAAAGATAAGTATCTCTTTAAAACCTTCATGCGCCACTGAGGTTGGAAATAATATATAATAAATTGTTTACATATGTGTTAACATCATAAATAGCAAAACTCATGAAGAATAATATGAGTCAGTATTCAAACATATAATAAAGATTATCTAATAACAAAAACAAAACATTCCTTCAAGGATACCTGAATTACTTAATACGGAATACAAAAGCTCAAAGAGTACTTCCCTAGTGCATTCATTGCTTTCTTATAAAAAAATCTATAAAAGAAATATATACAATAAAAAAATTATAACAAAACTCTTGATGAGAGCTATTCAGTTGTGCCAACTAAGAAGAAAACTCAAAGCTTGTAGCTCAAAGGGTAGCATCAATGACTAATTAGATCCCAAAATGACATACACAATAATAATGGTGATCCTCATCAAGTATTCTTATAAAATCCAATAGTTTCAAGTTTGAGGGTGCCTTGAAATAAAAACCTATAAATAATTGATCACGATGGTTATAATGATATGAACACTAAATAGGAAAAGGAGGATGACCTGTTTGGTACTTGTTTATATAATGAAGTTGGCAAATACAATTTCTCTTTGAACGTGATTATACATTCTTTATGACATTTAAGTAGGTTTTGTGATAAATTCTTGTAGAAATCAAAGTCAGATCATGTTCATGTGGTAGATCATTGCGTTGTATGTGCATTATATGAAATTTTTTATGTTATTAGCATTGTAGTCACAAAAACACGTGGATAAGTTTTAGCACCTACATCACTAAGGGTGGCTTTGACCGACCTGTATCCAAATAGAAATTTCTTCCAACATGCTCATATTAACGATGCTTATCAAGTCTAGGCATTAATATTTGATTTCCTTCATATTTCACGTCCCACTCATATATTTATGATAAAAAAATATGCGGCAAACAATGTCATAGATTATTCGGAGCTTAGACCCACAGGTCGAAAGGTGATTTCTAGCTAGTCCCCGTTGTTGATCCAATGACCTTGATATTCTCATTTCATATCTCATTGGTGTTAGTTTACAATTTTACAGGGTCGATTTCTTTTACAAAATCGACGTGACTACCTTTTTTTTTGCTAATCGGGAATGAAAACATTTCACCTTGAAAGAAAACCAATAAACTAATAGTAGAAGTTATCAACATCTTCGTTGATGTTGATAATTATGTCTCATTAGGTCTAGATAACGTGCAAGGGTCATCGTTTTGTTTTGCATAAACGATGTAGTGCTAAGTAAATATATGGTCCGATCAAAATATTTGAGTCGAAGCAAAAGGTTTAGAAATGATTTAGAGTCTCTAACGTTAATATATAAATTGTGTGTTGCAATTATATTGATTATTTTGCTCTATATAATGATGTTTTATATATATTATTTGGTTACATGAGCATCATATATTTGAATCATCAAAAATATTCATATCAATTTTTTACTCACCAACATAAAACTATGAATATTTATATTTGATTTATTATATCCTGAAATCATGGATATTATACACATATATTTTTAAACATAAACTTGATTGATATTATTACATATTATTAATTAACGTTAGTCACATGATTTAAATATTCATTTATATAATGATTTGGTTTAGATTTTGGTGTGGATTATTTTCGACTTAGGGTAATTTGGTCAGATGTTTTGTGGTGTTTTAAACGTATTAAGTTTTTAAGTGTTTTGTAGTGAGAGATTTAAGTTGTGTGGTTGTATTAAATGTTCATTATCCTCATTAATAAAAGTGGTTCGGTATTTATACCCTTAATTATGGGGCATATGGGCTTTCGAGTTAAATTTATGAAACTGTGTCGAATTCAAAAACCCATTAGTTTATTAAGCAGATTAACAATTAGCTTAGTCAAAAGGTGATTAGTTATTTAGTACTTTTGTCTTGTTCGGATGGTTCAGTGGGTGATTATTGTCCGGATTGCCCCTGTCCGGTTTCTACAGTGAGTGGCGAATATTTCTAGACTCATCAGTAGCCCCTTTTTAGGTTTTATCGAAGGCTTTTGGTAAGACATAAAAAATATTCTTAGGCACTAGTAACATTTTCCGGACTGTTTAAGTGTTCTACTCAGGATTTATCCGGAGTGAATACTTCTCAGAAGTTCAAAAGTTCTGCTATGGATTGTGGGACACGTGGCATCTTTTGATTTGCCTCACCAGTCGTTTTTCTCCTAGAACGACGGTCCCACTAATCCCAAAACGTAACCTCTTTATTTAATACCCATGACGTTATCGCCGCCTTCAATCATTACTTTTGTCTTTTCGTATTCTCCTAGGTATTTGGCAACTCTTTTTATCTTACTAGTATAAATTGCTTCTTTTCACTGTTTTACCATCTTCATTACTCTCTCATTTCTTCATCTCAAAGTTTTCATTTCTCTTCTCAAAATTCTTTTGGTGTAGGTTTATGTTCACGGCAAGAAACGCATTGGTAAAAGGCGGGTGGCTTAATCTTTCGGAGTTAGAAAAAGCGCAAAGGGTTGAGCGAGAAAGGCGCATTGTTGCGGGTCTTCCAGTTTCTCCAAACGACAAGCCTGAAACACCATCTTCAGAGGTCGATCGAGGTTCATCTTCTGCGAGAAGTTCCAAACCCATGAGGTTATTTCAACCAAGTCTTTCGCCCATTGTATCAGGCTCCTCGGTTCAGGAGTCACAACCCATTGTTGAACGGGAAAAAGCCGTATCAAGCACAAAGAGACCCTCTCAATTTATAGCCATGGGGTCAGATGCTGAAAAATCCCTAGAAAATGTTACACTTCGCCGAACAGGTCGCTTAGTAAAGGGCCAAGTTGTCGTTTCACAATCTAAGTCCTCGAAAATAGGGCCTTCTAAGTCTGGGGCCAAGAACAAAGCTACAGAATCAGGGGAATCTATCAGAGTCCCAAAGGATAAATCCTCTGATCCGGAGGCCACTGATGGAAAAGTTCACGTAAATATTTAAGCATGCTTGTCTTTCTTTCCTTATAAAAAATCTGCTTCTAAACTTCTCTTCGTTTTCTTTGGGTAGTGCTGCCGAAGGAGTTCTCCGACTATGTGGAGGAGAGGCAGACAACTTGTGCCAAGCTGAATGCTTGGGCTGCTGACAAATGGGGAAATCGTTTCCACAATTTCTTTACTGCCGGCAATTTACTGAGGTCCCATCTCTGGAACACAACTGTCCGGAGAGACCTTACTTGGGAGGAATTGACCACACTACTTCCTCTGGGTGTCATCCTGCAGAGGACATAGGAGAAGGATGGGAAGCTGGCCTTGTCTGCCAGAGCAAAATCCCCAAGTAAGATGAAGGGCAAGAAAGGCAAGAAGAAACAAGATGCAACTGAGGTCGCTCAAGGTGGTGTTGAGAAGATCGTCCCAGCAAATCAGAAAGTGTAGGGCCAGGGGGGAATCGATGCTACTCTACTTCAAGTGGTTGAAGGTGAGAGTATCAAAGAGGCAGGTGGACCTCCAAATCCTTCAAAGGCTCCCAAGAAGGATCGAAAACGGGGAGCAGATGGTGGAGATAGGGAAGCCAAGAAAAATAAAATCTCCTCGGGGGATGAAGTCGCTCTCCCGCCTCTGGAGTTTCTTCCTCCAGCCGACCCAACAGACCCCACATTGGCAGAGCAAATACAAAGTGATCTACACACCAGAGAGGGTACCGGAGGGGATACCAACATTGATGGAGTAGACATTAGTGGCCTTCAAAATATTGGCCTTTACTTTGGAGACCTTGAAAAAGACGACTTTGCTGGCCCTTACCTTCCTCCAAGCTCCTCGAACATGGTTACTTTCAATGGTAAGTATTTTTCTGTTTCAGGGGAGAATGACATGGTGACTCACTCCTTGCTGAGCAACATTCAACAGGTGCTCAACCTGGAGAGACAAGTGCGAAGCAAATCTACCCTTATCAACACACCCAACGCAAACAAAGAGAGCTTATCTAACAACCTCCTTAACGTCAATCAGAGTGTTGAGGCATTAAGGAGATAGATCGAGGAGTTGAAGAAGGGGAAGGAGGACTTGGCCACCAAGCTGGCCACTTCGGAGATGGTTAACAAAGAACTCCAAACTAAGTGTTCTGGCTTGGAGAAGGATCTCTCCGCTTCGAAGGAGGAGGTGAAGGCCAGGGACAATGTTATCCAAACCCTAACCAATGACAAAATTTCTCTCGAAGATGTTGTGTCTAGAGTCACCCAGGAGAAAGATGATTTGATAAAGGAGCAGGAGAAGACAATTCATGCCAAGATCAATGCATACACCAACAAGGTGATAGATTCCCAAGAAGAGAGGTATGCTGAAGTCAAATATGACATGGTCTTGCTTTTTCATCGAACATTCCCGAAGAGGACGCTTGGTTCTCTATGGCAGTATGTGGAATACGAAGACCTCCCATTCCATACTATGGTAGATGGCGATAGGCACAACTATTCCAGTGGTTATGATGATACCACTGATGAAGAAGAAGGGATCGGAGAGAGCCCCAAGGATGAACCCAAAGACCCAAAGAAGAAGCAAGATGAAGCAGGAACTTCCAAGGAGTCCAACCCTAAAATTTTAACTATCTTCTGTTTTTTTATCCTCATGTCAAACTAAAGTCCTTGGCCAAGGTATTTTTGTAATCGTGTCCGGCTCGTGCCCGGATAAGCTTTTTCTTCTAAAACTTCAAAGTCCTTGGATGGCCAAGGCATTCTTACATGTTTTAATATCATTCCCCAGTGCTAGCCGGGCAGATTTATTTTGCACAATTCTTGCCTTGTTTTATGTTTGCCTAATCTTGATGGCTGATGTTTAAATAGCCCCTAGTTATTTTACAAGTATTTTAAGGTGAGAGTGTTTAAATTCTCCGATGACAGATGTTTAAATGGTCATCATTCCATCAGATCAAACCACTTCAAATTTTTTAAAGAAGGCATCAAATTTTATTTTAAAGCCCGTACACCTCATTAAAACCTCCCCGCACCACCAGGGTAGGAAAGAGTATGCCCCCTAATATTTACATGGACTTTAAACAAGTAAATATTTACATAACTTTCATTTTAGATACAACCGGAGGTGTTCAATGTTCCACGGGTGATTTAAGATCCTTCCATCTTTATCTTGAAGCCTGTATATCCCACCAGATCCAGTCCCCAACGAGCAAAAAGTATTGGCTCAGAAATCGACTCCAAAGGGACAACTGGGATATGAATTTCATTACCATATCTTTGGCATGGATCACACTTCTTCACCAATTCCTTGGCATCTTCCATTATGGAGGGCCAGTAGTATCCGACCAACAAGACTCTTCGGGTTAAAGCTCTATAACCACAGTGTGCTGACCCTTCACCATCATGTAGTTCGGACAGCACTAATTGGGACTCTTCAATTGCCAAACATCGCAAGAGAGGTCTACTATAAGACTTTTTGTAAAGGAAGTCTCTTATGATCGAAAATCCACGAGCCTTATACTTCATTTTTCTTGCTACTTGTTATGAATGAGTCGAATAGTGCCTTGACAGTGTACTGTGTCCGGCAGTTCGAATAGTGCCTTGACAGTGTACTGTGTCCGGCAGGACAGTTTTGTGTTGTGATAATGATATTGTCCAATCACTTCAAAAGAGCTAGTCCATTGGTATGAGCCCATTAGGCCCATAGTCTAGTAAGTTTATTAATTCCCTATAAATAGATTACTAGGGCGACACAAAACATAATCTGAAATCTATAACCTTTTCTATCATAGTGAAACTCTTTTCTCTGGCGGCGCCCGTGGACGTAGACAATTGTCGAACCACGTTAAATCCTGTGTTTCATTTAAATCTTTCATTCGCATATATTTTGTGCTTGAGCCATTTTGTGATAATTGCATAGTATTTTATAACAAAATTGGTATCAGAGCCACGTGGTGAAATTAGGGCTTTTGCAATTAGGGTTTCACAATGGCGTCTACAGCAACAAAATACATGATTGAAAAATTTGATGGGGGATCCAGCTTTGCGTTGTGGAAGATTAAACTGAAATCTTCATTGGTACTGCAAGGGCTGTGGAGGGCTGTGGAGAATAAGTTACCAGAAGAGATGAAAGAAGAGGAGAAACAAGATCTTCAAGAAAGGGCTTTGTGCTGGATTTTAATGAGTGTGAAAGACAATGTGCTTCGCGAGATTAGTGGTGAGAAGACTGCTGCCTGCGCATGGAGAAAGCTAGGAGACCTTTACTCAGAGAAATCAGTAGTAAACCGATTATATTTGAAGAAACGTTTGTATGATTTCAGATTGAAAGAAGGTATGTCCATAACAGAGCACCTAGATAATTTTAAATCAATTATAATGGACTTGGAGAACATAGATATAAATATTGAGGATGAGGATCAAGCTTTGTTTGTATTGAGATCGTTACCAGCTCCCTATGAAAACTTCGTAGATACCATTATGTATGGTAAGGATAAGTTATCGCTAGCAGATGTCAAAGGTGCACTGAAATCAAAAGAGATGAGACAGTTGCAGCCAGACAATCAGGCTGAAGGGGAAGGTCTTATAACTAGGGGAAGATCTAAAAGCAAAGCGAGTTCTTTAAGAAGGAAGAACTTGAGGTCCAAGTCAAGGGTGAAGCACTCAAACTGTTATGAATGCGGTGAGCAGGGTCATTATAGGAGAGATTGTCCGAAACTGAATGGTAAGAAGGGAAATCAAAAGGAAAATGCAGCAAACATTGTTGAAGGTGTGAACGATTCTGACGATAGTGAAAACAGTGGTAAAGGAGATGTATTGTCCGTGAGCTCAGACTTTGGGCAAAACTCTTGGGTACTTGATACTGGCGCTACATATCATATGTGTCAGTTCAAGCAGTGGTTTGATACGTACAAGCCAATGCAGGGAACTGTCTATTTAGGGAACAATCATTCGTTGACTGTTGGTGGTATTGGTAACGTCAGAATCAGAATGTTTGACGGGGTTGTTAGAATCTTGACGTGCTGGCATGTTCCTGGGTTAAAAAGAAACCTGATTTCTCTTGGGACTCTAGACTCTCGGGGTTACAAGTACCATGCAGAAAATGGTGTAATCAAAGTGACAAAAGGCTCAATGGTATGCATGAAAGGTAGTTTGCAGAAGGGTCTTTACATTCTCCAGGGGAGTGTTGTTATGGGCGATGCTGCAGTAGCATCATCAGGGAGTAATAGCCAAAGTAGGCAGGATCAAAATAAGTTGTGGCATTGGCGTCTTGGTCACATGAGTGACAGAGGATTAGCTGTTTTGGGAAAGAGAGATTTGTTGAAAGGGTATAAAGCAGAATCATTGGGATTTTGTGAGCATTGTGTGTTTGGTAAACAAACTAGAGTCAAATTCAGCAAATCGGCTGTAAGAAAGACTAAAGGCACAGTGGACTACATTCACTCAGATCTTTGGGGTCCAAACAGAATTCCATCCAAGAGCGGAGCCAGATACTACATGAGTTTGATTGATGATTATTCAAGGATGGTGTGGGTTTACTTTCTGAAAACGAAAGATGAGGCAAGATGCCATCTGAAATGTATTGAAGAAGAGGATACCTCCAGTATTTAGGTTGGCTCACTTGTATATTCAGGTTTTCCTCCTATTCTTTGCTCTGATTGATTTGAATGGATGGACATTCTTGCACATGAATCCATGGGTAGGACTCAGAATATGCTATGGTTGCCAAGGAGTCTGCTAGTGTATTCTCTGTTCTGGATATGTGCTCATAGGTGATATCTTTGAAGTTAACTGCCACCTCTTTAAGAATGAATAAATATTTAATCAACTGCTCCTTTTTTGCCTCAGATTGACCTTGTGCATGATGGATAAGAAGCTGAGAATCACTCATTAACCTGACCCTTTTGGCTCCACAAATCAGGGCTAACTTCAAACCAGCTATAGCAGCTTCATATTCAGACTCATTGTTAGAGGCCCTGAAAGCAAAACATATAGCCTGATATAGCTTGTTGTCGTACGGAGAGGTTAAACATATCCCAGCACCACAACCCATGGTACTTGATCCACCATCAGTCTGGACAACCCATAACTTCTTAGTCTTTTCACTTGTAGCTTGTTTAGTACTCCTGTCCGAATGGAACTCAACTAAGAAATCAGCAACAGATTGAGCCTTGATTGCAGTTCAAGGGGCAAAATCAATGTCTTAGTCTCCCAATTCTACTGACCCTTTGGTCATTCTGCTTGATATGTCGGCCTTCTGAAGAACATTTTTCAAGGGAAAAGATGTTTGGACGACAATAGCATGAGACTGAAAGTAGGGCCTCATCTTTCTATCAGCAATTACTAATGCCAGTGCTAGCTTTTCAAGTTTTAGATATCTTTTTCAGCATCCATCAGGCTTTTGCTGATGTAGTACACCGGACGAGGATAATTGTCCACCTCTCTTACTAGCACCGCACTTATGGCGCATTCGGAGACTGCTAAATATATATACAGCGTTTCTCCATCAACAGGTTTAAACAGAGTTTTGGGGGAGGATAAATGCTTTTTTATTTCATCAAAGCCCTGGTCGCACTGTGGAGACTAGTTGAATTCTTTGGCACCCTTTAAAGTTTTGAAAAACGGGGCGGACCTATCCGAGGACCTTGAGATAAAACAGTTTAGAGCAACTAACCTCCCTGTCAATCTTTGTACTTCTTTAATATTCTGAGGAGGATCCATCTGCAATAAAGCACTAAGTTGGTCTGGATCAGGCTGTATCCCTTTCTCACTTATCACATACCCCAAAAACTTCCCAGACTGCACTCCGAACACACACTTTTCTGGTTTCAACTTTAAATTAACTTTTACCAAGTTGGCAAAAGTCTCTTGCAGATCTGCCAAGTGTAACTCTTCTTCCACACTCTTTACCATCATGTCATCAATGTAGACTTCCATGTTTCTTCCAATCTGATCAGCGAAAGCTTTGTTCACCAACCTCTGATAAGTAGCCCCAACATTCTTTAACCCTAAAGGGATCACCTTGTAACAATGAAGGCCCATATCAGTGACAAAAGTAGTGTGTTCTTCGTCCTTCAGATCCACTTGAATTTGATTATACCCGGAGAAGGCATCCATGAAGGACAACAACTTGTTCCCAGATGTGGAGTCCACTAACTGATCAATCTGAAAGACTGGATATAGATCTTTTGGGCAAGCCCTATTAAGGTCTGTAAAGTCGATGCACATACACCACTTCCCATTTTTCTTTTTTACTAACACCGGATTGACTGTCCATGAGGGTACTGAGATTCCTTTATGTGCCCCATCTTAGTAAGTCGGTCAACCTCTTGAACTATAACATCAGCTTTCTCCTTAGAAAAAGCTCTTCTCTTATGCACAACGGGTGCTACATCTCTTCGGATGGATAGCTGGTGTGATATAACATCTGCTGGCACTCCGGTTACATCAGCATTGCACCAAGCGAAAACATGTTGATGGTCTGTTAAAAAAGATAAGATTTTTCTCTTTAGTTCTGATGTCATATTATATCTGATCTTCACACTTCTTCCTTCAGCCAGAGAGTGAGTTTCAACCTCTTCAATTGGTATTAAAACACCAGGGGTCTCTCTGGGGTCATCAATTTCACCCTCTCCCCCAGAGGGCCCCTCCAACTGCTAATCTTCACTGATCCGAACTGCCCCCAAAGTTCTAGGGGCCAGAGCTATTGCATAACATTTCCTTGCTATCTTCTGACTACTCCGGATAACTCATATCTGTCGTTGCACAACATATTTTAAACATTGGTGAACTGTTGAAGCCACAGCATGCATTCTGGAGAGCCAAGACCTTCCCAAAATGGCATTGTAGCATGTGGGATAATCCACCACAACAAAAAGTATTCTGACCATATTTTTAAAAGGGCCCTTGCCCAACAAAACCTCCTCATCGAACTCCCCAATTACGTCTACAGAGCATCCAGTGAAACCCACAATAGACATGTTCGAACGTTGAATTACTGCTGGATTCCTCATTTGTTTGTAGGAAGTCAGAAAAAGAATATTAGCTGAGCTTCCAGTGTCCACCAAAATTCGTCTAATGTCATTGCCCCCAATGGATGCTCCTATCACCACAGCATCTTCATGGGGACCAGCTATGTCTCTCAAATCATATTCATAAAAAACAATGAAGGGAAAAGGAATTTGCGATTGATAGGAGGTCATGCCTCCTTCCAACTGAGTAGCCAAGGTGTGAACATGCCTCTTCCTTAAAGAAGTAGTTGGTGCAGTCATGGTGTCCCCCCAAATATGGTAAATGACTCAAAAAAGCTTATGAGCCCGGACACCGACTTGGTGTATTCTGTGATAACGCCCACCTTATTCCAGGCTGGATCAGGATCCAAATATTCTGACTCCACCTTACCATGGCCCCATCCGGAGCCGACGTCCCTGCATTGTTTGTTGGGTATGCTTAAATCTATTCTGATCAAATGTATGGCTGATCAAACCAATGGAGCGAGCAAGCATGAATAGCCCATTTAGATACCCGATGTGGAAAATCTCATCAATCTCTTGCTTGGTGAACATTCCACTATCGGCAAGGAAGTCCAAAAAAAGCAAACCAATGGCACCGTCGATATTGAGTACGAGGTTGGCATCTTTAGAGAGAGTGTATGTTTCCACTTCAACAACATAATCCATGTATTTCACAGCTAGGAATTTTTTTCGTGCAAACTTCTAGAGCAACAAAACTCTTTGATCTGTATTGTCTCCTCTCTTGATTCTGTGTCTGATTTCTGGCACACAGATTCCCTTCATTTCATACGCTCGAAAAAATCATAGGGGTGTAAGACCTCTATCATAAGCATCCTTGAAATATCGAGCAGCATCGTCAATGGTACCACCAAATCGAGGACGATTGTAAGCAAGCCTGAGAGAAGATTAGAGACGAGGTCATTTCCAGCTCTTGCCGTAAAATTAGTAAAAGGGGTAAAAACTATTTTTTCGTTGAAAGGGGAAAAAAGTATGTGCGCCAGAGACACGTGGACATCGGCACATAACATGATGCATGTCTCAATGAGCTTAGTACAATAAGGGGGGAGACTGTGCTTAAACCACAATAGAGATATCACGTCACCCGTGCTATAGCCTTGTTCAATAATAGACGACATCGGCACACCAGCATAACATGGTTCCTCAACTCTATCATCGGAGATGGTAGAAATAATATGAGTAGAAGACCGAACTTTCCCACTCTTAATTTCAGAGCTAAGATCCTCAGGAATTTTTGGAGGCTTCACTTTCTTAATAGTAGTTATGTTTTAGTCTTCAGCCAGTTTGTCAAATGTTTCCTTGACAGCAGCTTCAAAAGCTTCATATGATGATGGAACAACAGCTCCCGCTTCTTGTAGTGCTTGATTCTTTGCTTGTGCAGACTCCATTTCGGCCCCACTTTTGGATCCAGCATGCAAAATTGTACTTCTGATTTGAACAGTCGTGCGCAAGTTCCACTGACCCAAGTAACTACTGGCTTAGTGTCTTTTCCATGCGTGAGAGCCTCAACTAGAGAATATTTATCTCGCCTACTAAGTTCTCCTACTACCACGATCATATTTATCTGTGGGATATTGTTAAAGAGGAGAACATGATCCGATAAAGTGGTACCTGGGAAAAACATCTCCTCTGATTGCAATACCTTCGTGTTAGAGTTAACCCTGAAGAAAAGAAAAAAAAGGATATAGAGTAAGAAGATTGGTTGTTGGTCTCGACATAATCGTTTGTACGAAACGGGTCAAGTACATGGTTGAGTCTTGTTATTATTTAAAGCAGGCCCAAATACTAGTTGTTAGTCTCAAAACCATTTATGTTAGTATTTCGATTACACTAACAATACTATAATAAAATCTATATCTAATATATAAACAAATTTCTGTACATTTGTAAACATAACAATAAATAAAAAGATTACAACATTTTGCTTTCTCTAATTCATCTCTTTCTCTCAAGTTTTTCTTACACTTTATCTTGGTATCAAAGCCTACAACGTCAATTGCATCAGACACAGGAACGTCAAGCTGTTCATTACCTGAGATTTCCACAAACAACAAGAGTCAAACGGTGCAAGTAACTAACTTTAACAACAATATTAAGCTAGATAGAATAAATTATATGGTTTGGAAGACGATGATATGTTATCAAAGAAAACAGATTTTTTGGTCACATTCCTGGAGAAAGTCCTTATCCACCAAAGTTTATGCCTGATGAAACTGGAAATGTGGTTGAGAATAAAGCCTAGGGAGACTGGATTTCCAAGGATCAATTGTTTTTGGATGGTTGTTTACAACCATTGATACTGAAATTACAACACACATTTTAGAACATGATTCTTCAAAGAAGCTATGGGATGCTGCAACAGAACTATCAGGCTCACAAACAAGAGCCAGAATCTATTGCTATTGCTGACAATTCGGTCATTATTGGGTCACCTATTCCTATGGTTGATCTAATATCTCAAGTGTTGTCAGGTCTGAACTCAGACTATCCTCCTATTTAAGTCAGTCTTGTTGATAAGGAGACCTTAAGCTGGACAGTTTTACAGTCCTCTGCGTTGAAATTTGAAAACAGACTAGAGCAACTCTCTAGTATATAAGGAGTTGTTGCTAACATAGACCTAGCTTCTAACTATAACAATTATAATGATAAGAGTGATAAACAACAGTCTAATAACACTCAAGGACCTAGAGGTAATGGAAACTATTATAGAGTTCAAGGCATAAATCATAAAGGGAGATCAAACAGCAACTACAGAGGAATGAGATATCACACTTACAGAGGAAGAGGGGGCAGATAATCTCCAAACAAGCTAACTTTCCAGATGTGTGACAAGTATGGTCATGTTGTCCTGTCTTGTTATCTTCGTGACGATCCAAATGCTTTCACTCAACCACCTCCTGCAGAAAGTCAACACTCTAGATCAGATCCAGATGCATATGTTGTTACTCGAGATTCCCACAATGAGTATTGTTGGTATGCAGACTCAGGTGCAACTCACTATGTTACATAATCATAATCTTCTAAACCAGAGGTCAGACTACTCAGGTATGGCTTCTTTTTGTAACTCTTGCTAACTAAGTAAGTCTTATAGACTACATTTTCCTAGTTCAAGCTCTCATGTATTAAGCCTACTAGATCTTATACACTCTGACCTAGAAATGGTTTTAGGTATTACATCCTGTATTTATATGATTACATCATATTTTCTTGGGTATATCCCCTCAAGAAAAAAGAAGAAGTGTTTACTGTCTTTTTAGAGTTCAACAAATTAGTTGAAAAATAGTTTGAAAGAAATATACAAATCTTACAAACTAATGGAGGGGGTGAGTATCAAACCTTTCTTATTTTTACAAAAAAAAATTATAGGATTAAACTAAGAATATCTTGTCCCTATACTTATGCCTAAAATAGTAGGACAAAAAGGAAACATCGACACATTGTTGAGACTCGCCTCACCCTGTTGCCTCAGTCTCAACTTCCACTATCTTACTGATCAGATGCCTTCTCTATTGCTACCTACATTATCAATAGATTACCAACTCCTGTTCTAGAGAATAAGTCACCCTATGAACTAATATACCACAGAACACCTGACTATTTAGCTCTCAAAGTATTTGGTTTAGCCTATTTTCCTCACATCAGACCCTATCAAAATCACAAACTTAGTTTTCAATCTGTCAAATGTGTATTTTTTTGGGATATCCTACCCCTCACAAGGGATATAAATGCATTACACCTACAGGAAAACTCATCATTTCAAGACATGTTGTCTTTAATAAAGAGGAATTACCTTGTTCCACCATCTTTTTTAACACTACAAAGTCTGAATCTCTAGTATATCTACCTACTTCTAACTGTTTTAACACATTTCCTAAGTCTCAAAGGGTTAATCATTCTACAACCAATGCAATACATTGCAGACCTACAACTATTGCTTTAACTAAAAGAGGTACTTTACCTAATTCATGTCTTCCATTTGAGCATCAGTTACCATCCACATCTTCTGCTCCACCTGTTCCTGATATCATACATCAAACCAGTCAAATAATAATTCAACAATCTTAATCCCTTAAAACAATTTGGACACTAGTTTATTACAAAATCCTGTTCAGTCGAAATTTCTATCTTCTCATATTCAAAATACTGGTCCTAGTTTTACACTTCAAACTCATCATGTTTCACCAGAAAAACCAATCTCAAAGAACCCTACATCTGTTACTCTTATTCCAATATATAATTCTAGTGTTTTCCCTTCTATAACTAATACACATCCTATGACTACCAGGGGAAATACTAGCATCTCAAAACCAAAATAAATTTACAATGGTTTAGTTAACACGGGTCTGGATTTAACTAAAGAGGCAACAAATTTTAAACAAGCTATGTTCAATCCACACTATGCTAAGGTTATGCTTCATGAGTTTCAAGCTCTAAAATCTAACTCTACCTGGTATTTAACTTCTTGGCATCCTAACATGAATGTTGTTTTAAGCAAGTGGGTCTATAGATGAAAATATGGAGCTGATGGCTCCTTACAAAGGTACAAAGCTCGACTTGTTGCTAAGGGCTTTCATCAATCCCCTTGAATTAATTTTGGGGAAACTTTTAGTTATGTAATCAAGTCTTCTACCATTAGACTTGTTCTAACTATTGTTGCTTCAAAAATTGGGGTATACGACAATTAGATATAAATAATGCATTTCTGAATGGAAATCTATAGGAGGTTTTCTACATGTATCAAACACAAGGGTTTGAAGATCCTCTCCAACATCATCATATCTATAGGCTTAACAAGGCTCTTTACGGCCTTAAACATGCTCTTGGAGCTTGGTTCTCTAAACTCAGGGATGTTCTACTTAATTGGGGTTTTCTTATCTCTAAAGCTGATAACTAGATGTTTATTCCTTATTTTAGAATATGTTCCTTTTAATATTATTATCTATGTAGACAACCTTATTGTGACAGGAAACAAACCTCAAGCTCTCCAACAGTTTATTACTAGAACAATAACATGTTTTCTCTAAAGGATATGGGTGATCTTCATCTGTTCTTAAGAATGGAGGTCACCAGAGACAATAAATGACTTTACATTACTCAACAGCAATATATAAATAACTTACTCGAAAACACTCGTTTGAGCAACTCCAAACCGTGTGTTACTCCAATGTCTGTTGGGAAATCGTTATCCCTCAGTGATGGTAATCTCCTCCCTGATATACAATATATCGACGATTGTTAAGTTATTTGCAGTACTTACTGAATACAAGATCATACATAATGTTTGCAGTCAACAAATTGCCTCAATTCCTACAAGCTCCAACAGATATGCACTTACAAAATGCAAAACGAGTTTTACGTTACTCATCTGGTACCCGATAACTTGGGATCTATCTGAAACCCTTTGCTCAATTAGCCATAACTGGATTTTTAGAGCAGACTAGGAAAGCTCAATTGATGACAGACGCTCCGTTGGCGGGTATTATGTCTTTTTTGGTGCATCCTTGATTTCTTTCTCCTCCAAAAAGTAGTCTGTGCTCTAAGCTTATATGGCTCCGATCTGTGCTTCATGTATTCAAAATACCCTTGCACCGCCTCTTGTTATTTGGTGTGATAACATGGGTGTTCCTTTCTTAGCTTCAAATTCGGTATTCCATGCACGAACGAAACATATCGAGATTGATTTTCATTTCATTTGTGACTAGGTACTTCAACGAGCTCTAGAAATTTGATTTATTCCAACAACTGACCAAACGGCTGACACATTCACCAAAACCTTGTCTCAATGGATATTTTTATTTCTCATAAAAAAACTTGGTCTTCGTGTTCCTCCGCTCAGTTTGAGGGGAATGTTAGAGTTAACCCTAAAGAACAGAAATAAATTATATAGAGGAAGAAGATTGGTTGCTGGTCTCGACCTAATTATTTGTATAAAACGGGTCAAATACATGGTCTCGGTCTTGTTATTATTTAAAGCATGCCCAAGTACTATTGTTAGTCTCAAAACTACTTTTGTTAGTATTTCGGTTACACTAACAATACTATAACAAACTCTGTATCTGATATATAAACAAATATCTGTACATTTGTAAACATAACAAGAAATAAAAAGATTACAACATTATACTTTCTCTAATTCATCTCTCTCTCAAGTTCTTCTTGAACTTTATCTCTTCGTAGATCCCGTCCGTTACGCGAGCGATTGCTAACCCGACTACCATTGTTGTCCATGAAATCACATCCTTTTCTGGCATTTTATCAAAAAGTACCACTGCCTCTTCAATCCGTCCACATTGCACTAAGGCGGTTATAATTACATTCCAAGTTACAACATTTCTCTCCGGCATTCTATCGAATAGTTGTAATGCTTTATCAACTCTTTCGTTTTACGAAAACCCACCAATCATCGTGTTCCAAGAAATGATATTTTTAAACGACATTTCATCGAATAACCTATTTGCTTCTACAAATCGAATCGATCTCGAGTACCTACTAACCAAAAAAAATTCAAGCCTTGGTATCAACTTTATCAAACAAATTTCTCGCCTTATCAATCAATACGCTTCAATACGATATAGTTTCGGGTGATTAAAGAAAATATAGGCAAAAAATCGCTCGATAAATTTCGACGGATCATAGTGGAGCTTCCAAATACACTTCGACAGACTAGACTTTCCATAAACAGGAAAAAGAAAAAAAAATGTACTAAATAAATAAGGATAAATTTGGAAATAATCATCTAAAAATGGGCCAAAATTATTTTAGTATCATATTAGATATAACCCTATTTATCTTTTAATATTAAAATTTTCGAGCTCAAATATATTATATTTTATAGATTTATCAGTTTTTTTAACAATTGTTGTTGTATTTTTAAGGGAGGCTTACCTATCCAACAAACCTATTACGAATAAATGCCTAAATTCTTTAAGAGATTTTATACCTTAAACACCCCTCAATATAAAATACAGTAACCAACTTCTCTTTCTTTCTTTCTTTTTAATTTTAATTTTTAGAGGTCCTCATCTTTTAAACCATAACTCGGAAAAAGAATTCGAAAATACTATTTGTTTTGTTTTTTAAGACAAACATAACTAGTACCACTCATGATACGTTTTGAATTTATTTTTTTTAAATATTTTACACACGTGTCTCAGTTATATGGTTTCGCATCTACCAAGATAAAAAAAGTTATTGCATCTATCAAAACAAAGAGGTTACTCATCTGTCAAAATAAAGAAGGTTTTGCATCTATCAAAATAAAGAAGGTTTATCAAAATAGATAAGGTTTCGCATCTATCAAGATAAAGAAGGTTTAGCATCTATCAAAATAAAGAAGGTTTCGCATCTAAAAAAATAAAGAAGGTTTCGCATCTATCAAAATAAAGAAGATTTAGCATCTATCAAAATAAAGATGGTTTAACATCTATCAAAATAAAAAAAAGGTTTCCCATTTATCAAAATAAAAAAGGTTTAACATCTAGCAAAATGAAGAAGGTTTCGCATCTATCAATAAAGAAGGTTTTGCATCTATCAAAATAAAGAAGGTTTCGCATCTATCAAAATAAAGTTGGTTTTGCATCTTCTTTGTTTTACCTTTTAAATTTTAAAATTTTAAAAGCATGTATCTTTTAAACTGTAATTCGGAAAAAAATTCAAAAATACCGTTGGTTTTATTTTTTTTAATACAAACAAAACTAGTACCACTCATAATATATTTTGAATTTTCATTAGAAAAATATTTTTAAAAAAAATAAATAACGATACTGAGAATCACATAACAGTTAGTATTCATATAAAGAGAGAAAAATGTTGGATTTAATGATATACTTGCTTTTATGATGTTTTTTAAAGACGAAACAAAACCAGAGAATCGGTGACCATAAAACCCACTAATTCGTAAGAAAAAACAAATATTATCTCTAAAACGATACACAAATGTATAAAAATATAAGCAATATAATATTTTATTAGTGGTTGCAAGAATACACAATACAAAATGAAAGGGAGAATTTGAGTTAATTCCAAATGAAACAATTGCCATTCACAGCTCTGCATGGTCTGTGTTTGTAAGCAATCTAGCGACATTGAAAATTATCTCCACAGCAAATGAAATTATCTCTTTGGTCTCTGTAAACGTAAAACCAGTGCAGTTTTCCATCAAAAGTAAAACCATAAAAGTAGAAGGGAGTCTTAAAGATGAGGGTATTTAAAAATTAGTTGGTTTTAAATGATTAATATTTAATTAAAACTTGTTGGGAGATTATTAACTTTGATCTTTGCAATGCCCTTAATGCCTACTTAAAGGGTGGTAGTATTCCCAATGGGTTATTTGCCACTAGGATATGTCTTATTCCTAAAAGTCCTAACCCTATCAGTTGGAATAACTAAAGGCCTATTAGCCTGTGCACTATTTTCAACAGACTCTTCTCTAGCCTTATAAATAATAGAATTGCTAAAATTTTGTCTAACATCATTTCTAACAGCCATAGTGTTTTTGTCAAGAATAGACTCATTCACGAAAATATCCTAATTTCTAAGGAAATGATACACAACATAAACAGAAAGCCTAGCAAAGGATAGATAATGGTTCAGCTTGATATGTCAAAGCCATTTGACAGAATGTCACATGCCTTTGTATTAAAAAAATTGAACTGTTTCGGCTTTTCTAAGGACCTAATTTCCATTATTAACAACGTGATTTCTAAAGTGATGATTTCTATTCTTATTAATGGCACCAGTGTGGGTTACGTCCCCTAGAAGAAAGGATTAAGACAAGAAGACCCTCTGTCTCCCTGTCTTTTCATTCTTGCTGAGAAAACTCTTACTCGAGGTCTGTTTAATCTATTCAAAACTAACAATAGTATGCAATTTTATGTGAAATCAGGATACCTTCTACCAAGCATGGTGTTTTTTGATGATGTCCTCATCTTCACCAATAGTCTGCCCTCCACCATTGAAAAGCGAAGTAGCCTGCTAGACAATTACCAATCAATCTCTAGTCAAATTATCAATAAGGAAAAAACGAAAATAATTACCTCCACCAGATCTCCTCATTCTAGTTATACAAGGCTTAACATAAATACTGGCTTCAACGTGGACACTACTCCTTTTACCTATCTTGGCATTACAATCTCTGCAAACAACAAAAGGAAGAATTACACTCTTTTACTTGAAAAAATTCATAATAAGATTAATGAGTGGGACATGAAACATTTGTCTTTTGGTGGCAGAATGTCCCTTATCACTAATGTCTTACACCCAATTATATATTATTGGATGCACAACAGTGAGAATCCTAATTCTATTATTAATAAAATAGATTTATGCTTCAATAAATTTCTGTGGATGACCAATTATAATGAAAAATCCATTCATTGGTCCTCTTGGGACCAGTTGTGCAAGCCTTTTGATGAGGGTGTACTGAATATCAAAAGGCTTATTGATATTTAGTACACTTTATCTCATAAGTTTTGGTTCCTCTTTCGCATGAAAAATTATCTTTGGGCAGAAATCATGCATCACACATATTGCCCTAACACGCACCCTATTAAAACTAAATGCATTTCTACTAACTCTATTGTGTGGAAAAGGCTTCATTCCATTAAGGATGATGCTGGAAAAAAAACCTAAAGTGGTCTATTGGCAATGGTTATGTGGATTTTTGGTTAGATGAGTGGCATGATATGCCTCCTCTTCTTAATAACTACAGTTCTGAAAACTGTTTTTTATCTCCCAAAGTCAATACCTTTTGCAAAAACAATAGGTGGGACAACCCTACTCTATTGAGCTTCCTGCCCCAAGATCAAGTAAATCACATAAATGGTTTCAAAATTAATCATGAGCAGGAAGATAAAATAGTGTGGAAGTTGTCCAACGATAACAATTTTAACACTAACTTAACTTGGGACAGTATAAGAAAGAAGAACAACAAAACAATTTTTTTCAAAAAACTTTAGAATCATATTATTCCTAAAAAAAATTCTTTCTTATGTTGGAAACTAGTTAAGAACTATATCCCCATTGACAGTATCCTTAGCAACAGACACATGGTCACTGTCTCCAAATCCCAATTTTATTGCAGTTGTGAAGAGAAGAATCATCTCTTCGTCAATTGCAATTTTGCCTGGTCAATTTGGAATTACTTCGGGTATCTGTTTAAAATCCCTTTGAATCGTTGTATGACCATTTTTCACTTACTCCATTGTTGGTTCTGGTTTTTTAAGAGTAAGTTCCATATTACCCATCTTGTCCCACAAATTATTTGTTGGACAACATGGTATAATAGGAACTGCTCCAAATTCAATAACACTCATGATGATCACAAGAGTGCTATTAATTGAATAACCAGAATCATTATGGGTATTGATTCTGGCAATTTACTTTCAGCTAAACACTGGTCTCATGTCATCGACGCAGGTTCAGCTTTGGGGTGCAGAATAATTAACAACATGAAGAAGAAGAAGAAAATTTACATGAAATGGATGCTCCCTATTCGTGGCAGGCTGAAAATCAACATCGACGGAGCTTGTAGCTCCACTGGAGAGTCCAGTGGAGGAATTATGGTCAGAGACGACAAAGGTGACATTATCATTGGAGCTGGAAGACTGTTTAAAAAGCTGAATCCATTATTGGCAAAATGTAAAGCCCTAATTGAGGGTCTCCTCATTTGCAAGCGTAATCAGTGGCAGAATGTTGACATAGACTCTGATTGCTTGACTCTAATCAACATCCTTACCACTGGCATTGCTGCTCCACTTATTCAATCGACAATTTATGTTTGGCGTAGTCTAATCCACCCTTGCATGTCCCTTAGACACATCCCCAGAATGCAAAACCATGCTGCCAATTAGATTGCGAAGTGGATGTTAAATAACAGCCATGATCGAGACTTCAAGGGAGTTAATGCGCCGAATCTACTCCTGGCTATCACAACGCTTGAAAGCCTAGGAGTTGGCTACATTGATCTCGGTTCGAGTTGCGTTTAGTCTGGTACCATTAAAGAATATGATATTGAAGAATCTGTTGCCCCTAGCTTTCTTTAGAGTTTCTAATTTGGGCTCGATCTTTATGTAATTTTAACATTTGCCCTTTATTAATACAAGTAGCTGCTTTTGCTTTAAAAAAAATATCATATAAATATAATAATGAATCAATTATCAACCTAACATCAAATATATTTATCATTATCAATGATTTATTTTGTTTTCTTTTCTGTTTTTCGTTGTGAAGATAATTTTAATTGGATTGTAAAATTAGTGCTAAAAATAGTGTGTTCCAAATGTGAAATTACATGTAATTACGTTGAAAAAAACAATTGTTTTTAGTTATGAATTTACGTGTAATTACGATTGCAAAAATGTAATTGTTTTCAGTTGGAAAATTATGTGCAGATCAGTTCAAAATAAGAATAGAAGAGTTTGCGTAAATAGGATTTTGCTCGTGAAAAACAATTATGTTCAAGTACAGAATTACATATTAAATGTGTTGCGTAAATATAAAGACAACAACAAATAGAATTTTGGTTGCGAAATAAGTCTCAAAAAACAACTATGTCACAATTACAAAATTACGTGTAATTTGATAGCTAAACAGCAATTGTGTTCCATTTACGCAATTATGTGAAATTTGGTTGCGAAAAATAAGAAAAAAAATTATCTAAAAATATCACTTATGGATTTTGTTTAGTTCATCTTTAAAAAGACAAAAAGATATATTTTTAGAATATTTATTTTGAGTCAAGGTTTGAAAGATATGAAATTTTAAAAATTAAAAATAATTAATAGCACAACAATTAAAATTAAAGATGAAATAGAGTAATGTATTTTTTGAAAACATGATTTAATATTTACTTTATGTTGAAATACTTTAGATTTCACTGAATTTTGTTGTAAAAATATTTAATTTGAGAGATTTGTGTGTTTCGATTTGAGAGAGTGAGAGAGAAAGGTGGTTCGCAAGTTGAATAAAAAAGTAAGAGTTCTTAGTCTTTCTTTTTTTTATCCGATGAATATTGATGATAGATTTTATGTTGCAGGTGGCTTTCGGTAAACTTGAAAATTCAAGTGGTTATAATACTTTTAATTCATCATAGGTTGTTATTGCTAACTATCCTTATAAAACAATTTCTAGAATTTCCACCATAACTGACGTAGCGAAGACGGCGAGCAGACTGGTTTCTCACCCAAGTATCAAATTGGGTCAAACATGTACTCAAATCGAAGATTTCGACGAACCCAGATTCGACTTGTAAAGCCTTCCAAACCAGTTTTAATATTTTAACGTTAATTTTATTTACTTATTTTAATTTAAAACATTTATGTAATTTCCCTTATTTGGAATTAGGGTTTTGGGTAGTGCTATATAAAGCAATATATACCCTATTTTGCCGTCAAACTTTGATTAATAGAATTTTGAGACTATTTCTCCGAGTCTCATTTCTTCTCTAACTTAGGGTTAGGGTCATATCCACTCTTTTCTTCTTATAATCTTCCGCCACACCATCAGTTGGTATCAGAGCCCATCAATTCCTGTTACGCATATAAAAGAATCATGTTCCGGGTACCTCTTGATTTGAAGGCTATAATAGAGAACGAAATCTTCAAGTCTACCTACACAATTGGAAGAAGAATTTGCAAGTTTGTAATTGATTCAGATATCTATGAGAATCTGATTTCAGTGGAGACTGTTCAGAAACTGGCGTTTAAGACTGAAGCTCTTCCATACCCGTACATACTGTCAGGATTGATAGAGTACACCGAGGTAACAGTTTCCAAACGCTGTCAAATTGCATTTTCTACTGGTAATTACAAAGGTACATGATGGTGTGACGTAGTTCCTTTAGACTTTTTCCATCTAGTTTTAAGACGTCCATGGAGATATAATAGAAATTATATTTATGATAGTAGAACAAATCAATACAATTTTGTGAAAGATTGTATTAAGTTTATATTAGTGCCATCTACAGTAGTGTCTCCGAAACCACCACTAGTCAAGGAGTTTCATGCTTAAATTGCACCAGCTCCCGATCTTAGCTGTGATGCTAAAACTGTGTCTGACTCCGTGTTTGACAAGCCAATATATAATAAAAATATTTTGAAGATGTATCTGGGTCGGTATTTGACAAACCACTCTACAATGAGTATGGCGATGACTGGGATGATGAAGATCTAATTAATGTTGAGGAGAAACTTGTAGATCGAGATATTGTCTTAGGCTTCAGTACACCAAACTACATCGCTTCAGAAGTTCTATTGAAGAAAGACTCCAAAGTAACAGCTTTTATTATGGAGATGCATCTTCCATGTATATTATGTTATCCTAAAATCAAACCTATGATTCGATTTTCTCTGGATACATGTTGTCGTATAGGAAAAATGGAAGATGTATTTTTGTGTTTGAGATTATGAATAAATTGATAAAATAAAACAATAGTGCTTTAATGGATAAAAGATTAGGTTTTTTAATAGAAACTGGAGGAGTTTTGGGTGATGGTTTGGGAAATAAAAGAAAGAGTAACAAGTTAAAAGTATAAGATTGCAGTGTTTTGAATCTGCTGGCAGAAATATACTCTGCAGAACTTGAAAAGCCATATACTATTCAACAAAGAGGAATCGTTCCTTTCTGCAAGGGTTTTGATGTGATACAACAAGCACAGACTGGAATTGGAAAATTAATAACTTTTTACACGCGCAAAGGTGTTGTTGTTTTTAGTAAATGGGTTGAAAAATTAGACATAGAACAAGTGGGTGGAGTATATCTTGTTATTGTTAAGCACATTAATGCCGATGACATGGTAAAAAGAGACAAAGTTGAGAAACCACTTCTTGACAAGAGCTGCAGCATTCAGATTCTCACCTCTCATAACCTTATACTGGTACTAGTTGAAATCAGCGGTGAACACCGCCAATGTTTTTGAAGTTCTGTCAATGTTTTAGCGTTCTGAATTTGAGGTCGAATTCTTCCCAACCGGGGAAGGATGATGTAGCAAAGACGATGAACATACTAGTTTCTCGCCCATGTATCGGAATTTGGTCAAACAGGTACTCAAATCGAAGATTTCGACGAGCCTGTCAGATTTTAAAAATGTGATTTTGTCACAAAGTTTGATACCCAGATTCGACTTGTAAATCCTTCGAAAACCAGTTTTAATATTTTAACGTTAATTTTATTTATTTATTTTATTTTAAAACATTTATATAATTTCTCTTATTTGGAATTAGGGTTTTGGGTAGTGCTATATAAAGCATCATATACCCTATTTTGCCGGCAGACTTTAATTAATAGAATTTTAAGATTATTTCTCCGAGTCTCCTCTATTCTCTAACATAGGGTTATGTTCATATCTACTGTTTTCTTCTTCTAATCTTCCGCCACGCCATCAATAACCATATTTCACTATTTTGGAAAACCTTTCAAAAATATTCAAATATAATTTTATATTATTTAACTATAACTTCATCATAGTCTTAAGGTACGTATTATATGTTAAATGGTATATTTTCTTTATTAGATCTTTACTTATTTAAGTTTGAGTATTTCGAAAATGAGAAATGTTATTGTTTTTATACTTTTCTTTGTTTGTTGGATGTTTAGTTAGTTGTATAGTGTATGGTTTTCCATAATCTACATTTTGGATGTATATTTTTCAAATTTGGGATGTCATTGAGGGCTTCAGTCGTTTGGGATGTTACATTATATGCACGCGATGAATATAAATGTTATTGCAAGGTTCACACCACGAACATGAACATGGTCGCACCCAACATGTTACTATCTTATTGTGTGTCGCATAGGATGCACAGCAACGATGAAGTTCATCACTGTGCGATGATAATGAGTATAAGTCAAATCCATATTTCCAAAAAAACAAATATTTAGCCTGATTGCATGCGAATTTTACATGTTGTTGTACAAGTTTTATTTATTCTAATTTGTTTTGTTGTGCGCTAAGTTAATACTACTTTTGATATTATGATTTACCAAATAATAAATACTGGTGTTCTATGAGTATTTTCACATTTTCAGTTGAAGATTTGTTCATTAAAAAGTTTAAAATATATTTTGTGCTTATTTTTACAGAATGGCTCCCCATAAAAAGTTTGTTAAAAGAGGTAACACTTTCGATGTTACCTCTCACCATTCCCGGTCAGTAGTCGTATGTGATCTGGATTCTCGTAATGTTTGTCAAAATAAGCGCGACCGCCAAATTTTTAGGTCATTTATCATATGACACGAGACGTACTTCTTCTCCAGTTTGTAGTCGTTTCAAAATGGGAGGAAGGTCAAGCAATACTACACCTGGTGATCCTTCATAAACGGACTTGTTGGAGGTATTTTGTAATATCTTACCTCACTTTCCAACTTTGTATCCAAAATACATTCAACATGAGGCGCAACAATTATTATTTTTGTTATTGATATAGTTTTATATGTTTTATGTTTGTTAGCCTCGAGATTCCCTATGGTGTTTTGCCTTGTACAGTACTCTTTGTAAATGGGATCTTCATAATCATACTCAGATCAGAGTGGAGTTTAGTATGATACATTTCGACTCACTTATTGACTACTTGCTACATCGATCTATAAATATCCTCTCACCCTCATCGAGTCATTCATCGAGGGAGGCACTCGGAATATCGTCTTTAAATTTTTATTATATTGAGACAACGGTTATACTGGTTAACATCCACACGATTACGGATGTTCTCAATATAGGTGCATGGTTTGATCTTAATGAGTATCATTGAGATATTGAGAGGATTACATGGTTATATCTTAATTGTTTGGTGTTAGACTAAAAGTATTGGTAAGGATCTCAATAAGAAAAAAACTATCAGCATTAGGTTTATTTATCTAACATTGTTACGGGAGACCTTTATGACAGATAGTTATTAGACTAATGCACGCCTGCATATGTCATCCATATCATCTAGGTTTATATTTATTTTATTGGTTGTTAGATATTTTCTAACAAGACAAGTAATAGTTTTTTATTATCTACAATTCATCAAGCATTATAACATTATGGAAATATATAACTACAGTCAATTGATATTAGTCTACTTATACCATACCATGTGCTAGGCCAAAGTTTGATTCATGAGAAAAAGGGTTTTTGCAGGTTCATCAAGATGTTAAGGGGCGTAAATATTTGACCCGTTTCATATGTTAGTGGCTCCCACATACAATGAGTATGTTATCAAATTACTGCCTTTCTGTATATATGGTATGTTATTCATATGTTTTTCAGTTAATGTTTATATGACAATACTCTTGTACAACTCAAACGTAGTTTTCCATTCTTCATATCCAAGGTAAAAAAACCATGTGTAATTAGATGGTCTTTAAATATTACCACTTTTTTATATATTCCTGACTACATGAGGCTTTTGGAGAAATAGAACGGTCAACATTACAGAGGTAGTAAAACTTACGGACCAATGCCTCCTAATACCATTCTTAATATTCTGGCATTCAAATATGAATCTTTGGCAGCATTCTGTAAACATTTATGTTTTCAGTATGTATGGTTTATCTTCAACATGAATGAAGCTTTTATTCTTCTAGTATCAGTTTAGGATAGTGTAATCCAACAAGTGTGAGATATAGATATCGTAATCCACGAATATTAATCAAATTTTGGCATGTGTCAGATATAAATATCCTAATCCATGAAGTTTAATCAAATAATGATACATGTTGGACAATGAGAGAATAACAAACGAGGATAGATGAATTGTTGAAAAGCGTTTTAATGTGATTTAATAGGCATTTTCTTGTCTTCACACGTGGTGAGTACAGTTTAATAGTACTATATCACTCACCCTAATAAGATATATAACTAGATATTTCACCGTAATGAAAGAGAATTAAACAAATTAAAGCACGATCAAAACAAATTGGAAACATTATGTAGTTAAGTTCGAAAGGAAAATGACATAATCAAACATTATGCAATTAAGTTGGAAATGAAAAAATAACATAGTAAAACATCATATTTAGCATCATACATATTAACACATATTTGGTAAAATGCGTTACTTTTGGATTAAACACGATCGATGGCTTCATTTTTAAATATTTGTTAAGTCATGAGTAGTAGTTCATTGCATATGCACTTGATTCTTCAACACTTTACAACGTCCAAATGATGTAAACCTAATAGAGCATAATTAATTGATTTACCTACCGATACAAAATGAATATTGTGCATGAAAAAATTCCAATATCTTTTGTAGTTTTTAAATAAAATGACAATCATGTAAAGATAAATATGTAGTTGATCATTTGAGAGATAAAAATTGCATAGCTCATATTAATATAGAATAGCTATAACATCCGCGATTTCGCACATTGTCATCCAATATATATGGTCCGCTAGATGACTTTTAAACCAAGTTAACCCATCCAGTTTGCTATTATTATTGTTATAGACCAGGAGAATGCACTTCACATGGTTGTGGCGCTGCTCTTAAGATCCATTTTTCTCGCACATGGAATTGCAAAGGCAAATCATATATCTTGCAATATTTGGTTGTGATATCATCATAGGATATGATATGTCTGTGTGACCAAGTTTTTTATTTATATTTATTATTGTTTTATAGATATTCCTTGAGGAAGTAACATATTATAAAGAGTATTATACAAAGTTAGCAAGTCAGACTTCTCAAATGAGGCA
>JAUPFV010000003.1:112516243-112565968 GCA_036936605.1 Limnanthes douglasii subsp. nivea | reverse complement strand
ATGATTTCATGCGAATTTTTCATGTTATTATACATGTTATTTGTCTGATTTTTATATGTTATGCGATAGTTATATACAGTTTTTAATATTACGTTTCACTAAATAATAGCTAACTTGTGTTTTATGAGTATTTTTGGTATCGGTTGAAACTTTATTCATTAAAAATGTTGAAATATAATTCGTGTTTATTTTTTACAAAATAGCTCCCCATAGGAAATTTGTTAAAATAGGTAACACTTTTGATATTATCTCTTGCCATTTCCCGTTCAATAGTAGTATGTGATATGACTTCTTGTAATATTTTCCACACAAAGTGTGGCCCGCCTATTTTTGGGCCATCTATCGGATAACAATGGGTGTACTCCTTCTCAAGTTCGGAGTCGTGATAAAGCAGTAGGAAGGTCAACAAATACTACACCCTGAAGGTCCTTCAGAGGCGGACTCATTGGAGGTGTTTCGTAACATATTACCTCACGTTCCAACTTCGTATCCAAACTACATTCAGCGCGAGGCACACAACGTTTTCGATGAGGATGTAAGTTTTTCAAAACATATGTTTGAATAAAAAAATTTATTTTGTTATTGATATGTTTTTAGTATGTTTTATGTTTTTAGCTTCGAGATTCCTTACGGTATTTTTCCTTGTACGGTACTCTTACGTACATGATATTTTCATAGTCAGACTCGGGTCAGAGTGGAGTTTATGAGGATGGCCTTTGATTAACTTTTCAACTTCCTGCTACATGGATATAAAAATCTCCCCATCATTGAGTCATTCAACGAGCGAGGCACTAGGAATCACATCCTTCTATCTTCTAGTGAGATAACGGTTACACTAGACAACACCCAAACGATTCTGGATCTTCTCATTATAGGTGTATGGTTTGATCTTAATAAGTACCATAAATATATTGAGAAGACGATATGGTTATATCTCAATTGTTTGGTGTTAAACTAAAACTCTTGGTAATGAGCTCGATAAGAAGAAAGGTTATTTTTCTGACATGATTATGGGAGACCTTCTGGATAGTGCACACCTGCACATATCAACTGTATCATCCGGGGTTATCTCTTTTATTTTATTGGTTGTTCTATATTTTCCTATTAAACATGTAATACTTTTTTCTTTGATTATCTACAATTCATAAAGCATTATAAAATTATTAAAAAATATAACTAAAGTCATTTGATATTGGTCTAGTTATACCATACCATGTGCTAGGAGAGAGTTTATTTCATGAGAGAATGGTTTTCGTGGGTTCATCGGGATGTTGTGAGCATCATTTTCACAGGTTAGTAGCTTCCATATACAATGAGTATGTTATAAAATCACCGTATTTGTGTATATATGTCATGTTATTCATATGTTCTTTTGTTAATGTGTCCATGAACACACTCTTGTGCAGCTCAAACGTAGTTTGGAATTCTTCGTATCCAATATAAAAAACCACGTGTCACCTCATGGTCTTTAAATGTTTCCATTTTTTTTACATCTTCCTGACTGCATGAGGAGTTTTGGTAGAATTGAACAGTCAACATTACAGAGGTAGTACGACTTACAAACAAATGCATCCTAATACCATTCTCCATATTCTGGCATATTTTCCCTACTTCTTCGGTGGATTTCTTCAAATTTGAATCTTTGGCAGCATTCCACAGTCATATTTTATTCTTAGTGTGTATGGTTTATTGTCACCGTGAATTAATCTTTTATTTGTACATTATCAATTCAGGATAGTATAATCCAACAAGTGTCAGATATGGATATCAGAATCTGCGAAAACTAATCTAATTTTGACATGTGTCATATATAAATATCATAATCCATGAAGTTTAATCAAATAGTTACTGATAGTGGATAAGAATATAATAACAAACGAGGACGAATGGATTATTGACAAGTGTTTTAATGTAATTTTTGAGACATTTTATTATCTATGCACATGATGAATATAGTTCAATAGTACTATATCACTCACCCTAATAAGTTCGAAAGCATCAAAACCAAACAAATTTGGTTAAGTAAACAAAACAAAAGAATGCCCAAATGTGTTTCTTATCTCTGCACGTGAATTAAAAAAATTAAAGCACAATCAAAACCAATTGTAAGCATTGTGTAGTTAAGTTCGAAAGGAAAATGACATAATCAAACATTATACAATAAAGTTGGAAATAAAAAAATGACATAATAAAGCATCATATTTGGCATCATACATATTCACATATCTTTGGTCAAATGCGTTACTTTTGGGTCAAAAGTAACCCATTTCAATCTCTTTCATAGGTTTTAAATGTGATAAAAACTATGTAAAGTTAAATATTTCATTGATCATTTGAGAGAAAAAGTTGCATACTACGTATTTAATTGCGAATGGCTATAATATTCATGATGTGGCGCAATATCATCTAATATCTATGGTCCGCCGGATGACTTTTAAACCAAGTTAACCCGTTCAATATTTTATTTAAAACACTTTATCTACCATACACGTCCAACCAAACATATTAGTTCTCATTTAACTAGATAATCAATTCTTGTTTCACGGATGACCAATTATCCTCGACGTTGTATAGTATTCTAGCTACAATCCGATAACTATAATTTCCATCTAGCACAATATCTTTCACATTACAAATAAAAGGATATAAAAATTTAGGGATGCAATATACTTACAATAAGCCATGTTAAATAAGATACATGCGCGGAAGGATGTCATTTTTCTCAATATTATTCCTACCATAGATCAAGAGAATGCACTTCACATGGTTTTGGCGCTGCCCCTAAGATTCTATTTTCTTGCACCTCGAATTCTAAAATAAACTCATATATCTTGCATCATTTGGATATGATATGTATGTGTGATAAAGTTTCTTATTTATGTTTATTGTTGTTGGAGAGGTATTCATTAACAAAACAACATATGCCAAAAGATATTATGTAAATTTGGTAATCAATGCTTCTTAAATGAGGTATTCATATAGATTTTTTCTAGTGCCAAAATATGTTAAAGCCAACAAGTCTATGTTAGAATGATGTTTCCATCAAGGTATTTCCCATGTACAGATATCAGCTATGATCTAAGGTGGAGGGGGGGGGGTGATAGTCCTCCTAAGAAATCTTCCAAAGTTTGTTGTTGTCACTACAACAAAAAAATGGTTCTTCAAGAAGAGAGGTTGTAGTGAGATGATCTATAGGAAGGATCGCTTCTGTAAACCCATTATTATGAAAATTGAACAAACCAAAAGTATCAAGATGAAGGATACAAGTCAAAGGTTTAAAGGAGCGGTCGGAGGGGCAAGGTTGAATGTCATGAGCAAATTGTATCGCCTGATAAATATACCAAAAATGTTGGAATTGAATCTGGTGGCGGAAGGGCTGCTGAAGCCAATAGAAAAAATGACAAGCCTAATCCCAAGTATGTAGAAGAATATACTCCTTCTATTGAAGCAAAAGTGGATGTACCATTTTTTTTGAGGGTTTGGTTGGTACGTATATAGTGACAAAGATTCTAAAGAATAAGTAGAATGTTGATTGAGACATTTACTGTTAAAGTAATCATTCGTAGCTCTATAGATATAGATCTATCAAGCTAGATTAAAAGCACTGGCTCTAGATTTTTTTTATTGTTGGAAAATATTTGATACTTACGGCAACAGATTTGAGTATGTGTGATGAGGTTCCTCCAATCCTTTCCAATGGGGTTGTGATCAATGAATTGCGTTTATAACCAGTTGTTTAACTTTTTGTTTGTGAAGGAAAAAAGTAAAGCCTCTTGGTAAAGGTGGGTCTAAATTTGGACTTTAAAGTTGTGAGGAACAAGGTATTCGATGAGGTTGAATTCAAAGTTGCACGTGTGTTAGGGCGGTTAATCGATAAGAAATAAAGTAGGGTTGTTGGTGAGGGGTCTTCCAATATCAAAAAACCCAAGACTGATGAAAGTGGTATGCCGAGGGCTAACCAGTTACCAAAACAAAGTGTTTCACATGTGTCTCATATGAAGATCAAATCCATATGTAATGGTGAAATGTTGCATGAGGTTTCTGCTAATGTAGCGATGTTAGAAGATCCCAAAGCCTTAGAGCTTTTTAGACATTTAGTTGATCTGTCGAATATGGTTGAGTCATCGATTACTGAAGCTAAGAAGTTTGTTAAATTACCTACAGAACTTTGTGCCCATTGGTCAATTGATGATATTGTCTTCACTTTGGTCGAAGGCTGAAAGATTCATGTGATAAGTCATTATACCCTCAAAGTGATTTGAAAGTATATTGACGATGGGTGCATGCATGATGTGCCAAATAAAACAGGTACATAGCTAAAATTGGGTTGCTTAAATTGCATGTGTTTAGTTTGGAAGATATCAGATAGGTTATGAAGAAATTTATTATTGCGGACAACGAGAGATAGCTACCCAACCATCTGTCATTTTTGGATTTAACCAACAAACATTTGAGACTTGGTGTTGAGGTATGTTTATACTTCACTTGTTTATGTATTTAAAATTTATACGATTGTCTTTGTTTTGCATACACTCTAGAATGATGGGCTGATCATTGGCCACCATTGGAAGCTATTGGTGAGCCTTTGGAAGACATAGTAGATTCTGGTTAGACCCTTTTGACTGAGTATTATGTCAACCTAAAGCTGAAGGCAAGACTTGACCATTATTTGGTTTGCAAACTGGTACTGAAAAATAAACTTGAAGTGAAGTATAAGAATGTTATTCGGCTTCAAGAGCGTTTATTCCTAGGAATGGTTTATTGAAAGGCTTCATGGTGTGTTCTAGGTTTTATTTGGAAATATTTATCTTTTCTTGGTTTTAGAGAGTTTTTACATAAAGTGACTAGGATTCAAGCCAAATCCATCTCCATAACCCATAAAAAGTTGAATAAAATCAATGTTGAGCTAGCCCAAGCACAAAAGGAATGGGAAAGTGAACGTACCGTAGGCTAATTGGAGATGTATGAGCTGAGAGCACATGTTGAAGATGTCTTATCCCAAAAGAAAGATATATAAGAAACCTTACAAACCAAACGTGCTAAATGGGCCATAGAAGTTATTGGATTTGAGGAGGAAATGTTAGAAGCAACCATTGATGCCATATATTAAGCGGAGAAAATACTCTTGCTGCATTTCATTCAAAATATCTTAATCTTGGGCTATATACCTTGTGGAGCTATTTACCCAAGGAGAAGAGACCTTGAAAGTACAAGTTAGTCAGTTCTTTTGAGCATGAACGTTTGGTATCTTCCAAAAATACTGGTTATATAGTGTATGACCAGATTATTGAGGCTCATAGGCAATAGTTGATTCGAGTCTCTGAAGAATATGGAGGGTAGGGTGACATTTTTTTGCCAACTAGTGTGCGTCATGGGTAATTTATTTGAATACCCCCTCTAAGTGGAGCTTAGGATATTGCTATCAGAGAAGATCTTACAATGATGATAATCGAAGAAGGAGGTTCGGCTAGATAAGGTGGCCTGAACACCCCAATAATGTTTCTTTGTACTTGTCTTTATATATATATATTATCCTTTAATTCAATGTTGATGACTAAAGTTTCCATGTTTTGGAGAAATTATGTGAACCAAGTCCCATAGTTATGTAATTTTTGTTATCTTATTGACACAATGATATTTATTACTTGTTATGTTATTTGTTTATTTTATGTTGTGTAAATAAGAACTGTGTTTCCCAGTTCTTTGTTACATCTAATTGGAATCGTTATTTTTAAATTCTCGACTTTTGAGTAAGGTCCACAAGAGATTCTTTTTTGGATTATGTCTAGAAATAAAAACAAATTGTAGTTTTTAAGGATATATGACTCTCTTAAGGATAATCGTCATATATTGTTTAAGTGAGAAGTACTTGAACACCATGGAGTACTTTTATACTTTTTTATTGTTCAAAGATAGGATGGTTGAATATCCCTAAAAGCTGAAAATGATGTTCAGGCTTATCTTGTATTTATTTATTATTTTGATATATGTGGAATCCGAAGTTATTCAAGGGTCTGAATCCTATATTTAATCTTAAATTTTGTCAATTTTGACTTTGTTTGTAATAAAGATTGTAAGGGCTGAATGCTACGTGCATTTGTACCGTTTGTTATGTTTTTGAAGCTAGGTCGAAGCCATCCTAATTTTGTAGATTTCCCTTAGGCATGCAGACTTATCCCATATCAGTCAGTTTGGTTTGTTTCATTTTAAATTATGCAAGAATAACGCAAGACAATAAAATGAGATGCATGTAAATGCAAGAATAAACATTTATCAAAGATAAGTATCTCTTAAAAACCTTCATGCGCCACCGAGGTTGGAAATAATATATAATAAATTGTTTACATATGTGTTAACATCATAAATATAAAAACTCATGAAGAATAATATGAGTTAGTATTCAAACATATAATAAAGATTACCTAATAACAAAAACAAAACATTCCTTCAAGGATACCCGAATTACTTAATACGGAATACAAAAGCTCAAAGAGTACTTCCCTAGTGTAGGATCTCCAAAGATTGGTTCATTGCTTTCTTATAAAAAAAGTTATGAAGGAAATATATACAATAAAAAAAATTATAAGAAAACTCTTGATGAGAGATATTCAGTTGTGCCAACTGAGAAGAAAACTCAAAGCTTGTAGCTCAAAGGGTAGCATCAATGACTAATTAGATCTCAAAATGACATACACAATAATAATGGTGATCCTCATCAAGTATCCTTAAAAAATCCAATAGTTTCAAGTTTGAGGGTGCCTTAAAATAAAAACCTATAAATAATTGATCACGATGGTTATAATGATACGAACACTAAATAGGAAAAGGCAGATGACCTGTTTGGTATATATTTACATAATGAAGTTGGCAAATACAATTTCTCTTTGATCGTGATTATACATTCTTTATGACATTTAAGTAGGTTTTGTGATAAATTCTTGTAGAAATCAAAGTCAAATCATGTTCATGTGGTAGATCATTGCGTTGTATGTGCATTATATGAAAAAATTTATGTTATTAGCATTGTAGTAACAAAAACACGTGGATACGTTTTAGCACCTACATCACTAAGGGTGGCTTTGACCGACCTGTTTCCAAATAGAAATTTCTTCCAACATGCTCATATTAACGATGCCTATCAAGTCTAGGCATTAATATTTGATTTCTTTCATCTTTCACGTCCCGCTCGTATATTTATGATAAAAAAAATAGGTGGCAAACAATGTCATAGATTATTTGGAGCTTAGACCCACAGGTCGAAAGGTGATTTCTAGCTAGTCCCCGTTGTTGATCCAATGACCTTGATCTTCTCATTTCAATTCTCATTGGTGTTAGTTTACAATTTTCCAGGGTCGATTTCTTTTACAAAATCGACGTGACTAGCTTTTTGTTTTGCTAATCGGGAATGAAAACATTTCACCTTGAAAGAAAACCAATAAACTAATAGTAGAAGTTATCAACATCTTCGTTGATGGTGATAATTATGTCTCATTTGGTCTAGATAACGTGCAAGGTTCATCGGTTTGTTTTGCATAAATGATGTAGTGCTAAGTAAATATATGGTCCGATCAAAATATTTGAGTCGGAGCAAAAGGTTTAGAAATGATTTAGAGTCTCTAATGTTAATATATAAATTGTGTGTTGCAATTATATTTATTATTTTGCTCTATATAATGATGTTTTATTTATATTATTTGGTTACATGAGCATCATGTATTTGAATCATAAAAAATATTCATATCAATTTTTTACTCACCAACATAAAACTATGAATATTTATATTTGATTTATTATCCTGAAATCATGGATACTATACATATATATATTTTTAAACATAAACTTGATTCCTATTATTACATATTAGTAATTAACGTTAGTCATGTGATATAAATATTCATTTACATAATGATTTGGTTTAGATTTTGGTGTGGATTATTTTCGACTGAGGGTAATTTGGTCAGATGTTTTGTGGTGTTTCAAAGGTCTTAAATGTTTAAGTGTTTTGTAGTGAGAGATTTAAGCTGCCTGGTTGTATTTAATGTTCATTACCCTCATTAATGAAAGTGTTTGGGTATTTATACCCTTGATTATGAGTCATTTGGGCTTTCAAGTTAAATTTATGAAGCCGCGTTGAATTCAAAAACCCATTAGTTTATTAAGAAGATTAGCAATTAGCTTACTCAAAAGGTAATTAGTTATTTAGTACTTTTGTCTTGTTCGGATGGTCCAGTGGGTGATTATTGTTCGGATTGCCTCTGTCCGGTTTCTACAGTGAGTGGCGAATATTTTCGGACTCATCAGTAGCCCCTTTTTTAGGTTTTGTCGAAGGCCTTTGGTAAGACCTAAAAAATCTTTTTAGGAAGTAGTAACATTTTCCGGACTGTTTAAGTGTTCTACTCAGGATTTATCCGGACTGAATACTTCTCAGAAGTTCAAAAGTTCTGCTATGGATCGTGGGACACATGGCATCTTTTGATTTGCCTCACCAGTCGTTTTTCTCCTAGAACGGCGCTCCCACTAATCCCAAAACGTAACCTCTTTATTTAAGACCCATGACGTAAGCGCCGCCTTCAATCATTACTTTTGTATTTTCGTATTCTCCTAGGTATTTGGCAACTCTTTTTGTCTTACTAGTATAAATTGATTCTTTTCACTGTTTTACCATCTTCATTACTATCTCATTTCTTCATCTCAAAGTTTTCATTTCTCTTCTCAAAATTATTTTGGTGTAGGTTTATGTTCACGGCAAGAAACACAGTAGTAAAAGGAGGTTGGCTTAATCTTTCGGAGTTAGAAAAACCGCAAAGGGTTGAGCGAGAAAGACGCATTGTTGCGGGTCTGCCAGTTTCTACAAACAACAAGCCTGAAACACCATCTTCAGAGGCCGATCGAGGTTCATCTTCTGCTAGAAGTTCCAAACCCAAGAGGTTATTTCAACCAAGTCTTTCGCCCATTGTATCAGGCTCCTCGGTTCAGGAGTCACAGCCCACTGTTGAACGGGAAAAAGCCGTATCAAGCACAAGGAGACCCTGTCCATTTATAGCCATGGGGACAAATGCTGAAAAATCCCCAAAAAAGGTTACACTTTGCCGAACAGGTCATTTAGTGAAGGGCCAAGCCGTCGTTTCACAATCTAAGTCCCCGAAAACAGGGCCTTCTATGTCTGGGGCCAAGGACAAAGCTACAGAATCAGGGGCATCTATCAGAGTCCTAAAGGATAAATCCTCTGATCCAGAGGCCACTAGAACTAGCTCTCGAAATGATCCCTCCGGACCCGATCCCCAGCGAGACACCAGACCCTTAGGAGAGGGTGATGCTCAATAGTCCGGAAAACTTACAGAGCCTGCCACCAGCATTCCCCCACCAGCAACAACTGACAATCCTTCCATGGTGATGGAAGAGGTGATAGAGGACAACATAGAAGAAGCCCCATTTGAGACCGACGTCTCCGGTCAGACAGGGGAAGCTGCCACTGACAAAAAAGGCAAGGGTAAAGAGAAGCTGTGTTTGAAACATCCAGACCTGCCGGAGTCCCTGGAAGGCAAAGTGGGACCTTGCTTCCACAAGGTGAGTGTAAAGTATCTGCTAGCCATGCAGAACATCAACTACGTCTACACTCACACTGCTGAGTTAGGCCAGATACTGACGAAGTGGGGGATCCTTGAGTCTGTCAAGATGAGGATACCAGTCACTCCGGAGACCCCAATGGACTGTAAGCTGAGCGAGATAGTTATCTATATGGAGTTGTTCAACTGGGGGCTCAGATTTCCCTTAGACCCAGAGATTGTCACATACTTTCATCTGATAAAGCTCTGTCCAAACCAGTTGAGTTCCAATGCTTGGTACACCCTCATGGCCTCTAGACTCTCCGGAATACCGCTTCCAATGGAGCAATTTGCTGCTGTGGTCAGTCTCTAAAAGAACCATGTCATCCCTTTCTACCACTATAATATGGAAGATAACTTCAAAGTGGTGAATGATTTGCTTGAATCGAAGAAGAATTGGAATACCCAATTCTTGTTCATTAGTGGTGCTTGGGAAAACGGGAGGAAAATAAAATCTGGTGTCAATTCTAGCATGTTCACCAGCAGATGGAAAAGTTCAGGTAAATATTTAATCATGCTTGTCTTTCTTTCCTTATAAAAAATTTACTTCTAAACTTCTCTTCGTTTTATTTGGGTAGTGCTCCCGAAGGAGTACTCTGACTATGTGGAGGAGAGGCAGACAACTTGTGCCAAGTTGAATGCTTAGGCTGCTCACAAATGGGGAAATCGTTTCCACAATTGCTTTACTGTCGGCAATTTAGTGAGGTCCCATCTCTGGAACACAACTGGCCAGAGAGACCTTACTTGGGAGGAATGAACCACACTACCTCCTCCGGGTGTCATCCTGTAGAGGATAGAGGAGAAGGATGGGAAGCTGGCCTTGCCTGCCACATCAAAAGCCCCAAGTACGTTGAAGGGCAAGAAAGCCAAGAAAAAATAAGATGCAACTGAGGTCGCTCAAGGTGTTGTTGAGGAGATCATCCCAGCAAATCAGGAAGTGCAGGGCCAGGGGGGAATCGATGCTACTCTACTTCAAGTGGTTGAAGATGAGAGTATCAAAGAGGCAGGTGGAACTCAAAATCCTTCAAAGGCTCCCAAGAAGGATCGAAAACGGGGAGCAGATGGTGGAGATAGGGAAGCCAAGAAGAAGAAAATCTCCTCGGGGGATGAAGTCGCTCTCCGGAGTCTCTTCCTCCGGCCGACCCAACAGACCCCACATTGGCAGAGCAAATCCCAAGTTATCTACACACCGGAGAGGGTACCAGAGGGGATATCAACATTGATGGAGTAAAAATCAGTGGCCTTCAAAACATTGGCCTTTACTTTGGAGACCTTGAAAAACACGACTTTGCTGGCCCTTACCTTCCTCCAAGCTCCTCGAACATGGTTAATTTCAATGGTAAGTCTTTTTATGTTTTAGGGGAGAATGACATGTTGACTCACTCCTTGATGAGCAACATTCAATAGGTGCTCAACCTGGAGAGACAAGTGTGAAGCCAATCTACCCTTATCAACACACTCAACACAGACAAAGAGAGCTTATCTAACAACCTCCATAACGCCAATCAGAGTGTTAAGGCATTAAGGAGAGAGATCGAGGAGTTGAAGAATGGGAAAGAGGACCTGGCCACCAAGCTGGCCACTTTGGAGATGGTTAACAAAGAACTCTAAACTAAGTGTTCTGGCTTGGAGAAGAATATCTCCGCTTCGAAGGAGGAGGTGAAGGCCAGGAACAATGTCATCCAAACCCTAACCAGTGACAAAATTTCTCTCGAAGATGTTGTGTTTAGAGTCACCCAGGAGAAAGATTATTTGATAAGGAGCAGGAGAAGACAATCCAGGCCAAGATCGATGCATACACTAACAAGGTGATAGATTCCCAAGAAGAGAGGTATGCCGAAGTCAAATCTGACATGGTCTTGCTTTTTCATTGAACATTCCTGAAGAGGACGCTTGGTTCTTTATGGCAAGTATGTGGAATACAAAGACCTTCCATTCCACACTATGGTATATGATGATAGGCACAACTATTCCAGTGGTTATGATGATACCACTGATGAAAAAGAAGGGACCGGAGAGAGCCCCAATGATGAACCCAAAGACCCAAAGAAGAAGCAAGATGAAGCAGGAACTTCTAAGGGAGTCCAGCCCTAAAATTTTAACTATCTTCTGTTTTTATTTTATCCTCATGTCAGACTAAAGTCCTTGGCCAAGGCATTTTTTTAATCGTGTCCGGCTCGTGCCCGGATAAGCCGTTTCTTCTAAAACTTCAAAGTCCTTGGATGGCCAATGCATTCTTACATGTTTTAATATCATTCCACAGTGCTAGCCGGGCAGTTTTATTTTGCATAATTCTTGCCTTGTTTTATGTTTGCCCAATCTTGATGCCTGATGTTTAAATAACCTATAGTTATTTTACAAGTATTTTAAGGTGAGATTGTTTAAATTCTCCGATGACAGATGTTTAAATGGTCATCATTCCATCAGATCAATCTGATCTGTCATTTTAAAGAAGCTATCGATCAAACCACTCCGAATTTTTTAAGAAGGCATCAAATTTTATTAAAATACCCAGACACCTCATTAAAACCTCCCCGCGCCACCAGGGTAGGAAAGAGTATGCCCCCTAATATTTACATAACTTTCATTCTAGATACAATCGGAGGTGTTCAATGTTCTAGGGGTGATTTAAGATCCTTCCATCTTTATATTGAAGCCTGTATGTCCAAGGCTTAAGCTTTTCAATGACCACATAGGGTCCTTCCCAATTTGGAGCTAGCTTTCCGAACTACTTCTCCTTAGTATGTAGGAAGACTTTTCTCAACACTTTATCCCCTGGTTGAAAATCCCTTCTTCTGACTTTGGAAGCAAACCTGCTTCTCATCAATCCCTGATAATGGGTGGCTCTAAGGTGAGCCTTAACTCTTTTCTCTTCTATCAAGTTGAGTTGACTTCTGATTGCTACCTCATTAGTATGTTCGGAAATATTGTGAACTCTGTATGATGGAAGAGTTGCCTCTATAATAGAAATTGCATCCATACCATATACTAAGGCAAACGGGGATTCCTGTGTAGCAGCTCTAGGAGTAGTCCGGTAGGCCCATAACACTTCTTGTAGGTAACTTGGCCACTTTCTTGCAGCCCCTTCTAAATTCTTTTTAAGACCGGATAGGATAGTTCTGTTTGCTACTTCAACCTGACTATTCGCCTCTGGGTGGAAAGAAGAAGAGAAGCAATGCTGAATGCCTCTAGAGGCACAGAAATTCTCCATTTCCTTGTTTTCAAATTATGGCCCATTGTCTGTGGTTATCTTCTGTAGAACCTCAAATCTGCAGCAAATATTAGATAAAATGAATTTTATAATAGCTTTTGAAGTAGTTCCTGCCAAGGGGGCAGCTTCCATCCACTTTGAAAAATAATCAATGGCTACAATGATAGTTCTGCACCCTCCGGACGCCATAGGTAGAGGTCCTACTAGATCGAATCCCCAACGAGCAAAAGGTATTGGCTCAGAAATCGACTCCAAAAGGACAACTGGGATATGAATTTAATTACCATATATTTGGCATGGATCACACTTCTACACCAATTCCTTGGCATATTCCATTATGGAGGGCCAGTAGTATCCGACCAACAAGACTCTTCGGGTTAAAGCTCTATAACCACAGTGTGCTGACCCTTCACCATTATGTAGTTCAGACAACACTATTTGGGACTCTTCAATTCCCAAACATCGCAAGAGAGGTCTACTAAAAGACTTCTTGTAAAGGACGTCTCTTATGATCACGAGCCCTATACTTCATTTTTCTTGATACTGCTTTTTCCAGAGGCAAGATGCCATCTGAAATATATTGAAGAAGAGGATACCTCCATTCTTTAGGTTGACTCACTTGTATATTCAGACTTTTCTCCTCTTCCTTGCTCTGATTGAGTTGAATGGATGGGCATTCTTGCACATGAATCCATGGGTAGGACTCAGAATATGCTATGGTTGTCAAGGAGTCTGCTAGTGTATTCTCTGTTCTGGGTATGTGCTCATAGGTGATGTCTTTGAAGTTAAATGCCACCTCTTTAAGAATGAATAAATATTTAATCAACTGCTCCTTCTTGGCCTCAGATTGACCTTGTGCATGATGGATAAGAAGTTGAGAATCACTCATTAACTTGACCCTTTTTGCTCCACAAATCAGGGCTAACTTCAAACCAGCTATATCAGCTTCATATTCGGACTCATTGTTAGAGGGCCTGAAATTAAAACATATAGCCTGATATAGCTTGTCACCGTACAGAGAGGTTAAACATATCCCAGCACCACAACCCATGGTACTTGATCCACCATCAGTCCGGACAACCCATAACTTCTTAGTCTTTTTACTTGTAGCTTGTTTAGTACTCCTGTCCGAATGGAACTCAACTAAGAAATCCGCAACAGACTGAGCCTTGATTGCAGTTCGAGGGGAAAAATCAATGTCATAGTCTCCCAATTCTACTGACCCTTTGGTCATTATGCTTGATATGTCGGCCTTTTGAAGAACAATTTTCAAGGGAAAAGATGTCCGGACGACAATAGAATGAGACTGAAAGTAGGGCCTCATCTTTCTGGCAGTAATTACTAATGCCAGTGCTAGCTTTTCAAGTTTTAGATATCTTTTTTCAGCATCCATCAGGCTTTTGTTGATGTAGTACACGGGACGAGGATAATTGTCCACCTCTCTTACTAGCACCGCACTTATGGCGTATTCGGAGACTGCTAAATATATATATATAACGTTTCTCAATCAATAGGTTTTAACAGAGTTTTGGGGGAGGATAAATACATTTTTATTTCATCAAAGGCCTAGTCGCATTGTGGAGACCAGTTGAATTCTTTAACACCCTTTAAAGTTTGGAAAAACGGGGCGCACCTATCCGAGGACGTTGAGATAAAACGGTTTAGAGCAACTAACCTCCCTGTCAATCTTTGTACTTCTTTAATATATAGAGGAGGATCCATCTGCAATAAAGTACTAAGTTGGTCTGGATCAGGCTGTATCCCTTTCTCACTTATCACATACCCCAAAAACTTCCCAGACTGCACTCCGAACACACACTTTTCTGGATTCAACTTTAAATTAACTTTTATAAAGTTGGCAAAAGTCTCTTGCACATCTGCCAAGTGTAACTCTTCTTCCATACTCTTTACCATCATGTCATCAATATAGACTTCCATGTTTCTTCCAATCTGATCAGCGAAAGCTTTGTTCACCAACCTCTGATAAGTAGCCCCAGCATTCTTTAACCCAAAAGGCATCACCTTGTAACAATGAAGACCCCTATCAGTGACAAAAGTAGTGTGTTATTGGTCCTTCGGATCCACTTGAATCTGATTATACCCAGAGAAGGCATCCATGAAGGACAACAACTTGTTCCCAGATGTAGAGTCCACTAACTGATCGATCTGAGGGACCGGATATAGGTCTTTTGGGCAAGCCCTATTAAGGTCTGTAAAGTCGATGCACATACGCCACTTCCCATTTTTCTTTTTTACTAACACCAGATTGGTTATCCATAAAGGGTACTGAGATTCCTTTATGTGCCCCATCTTAGTAAGCCGGTCAACCTCTTGAACTATAACATCAGCTTTCTCCTTAAAAAAAGCTCTTCTCTCCTGCACAACGGTTGCTACATCTCTTCGGATGGATAGCTGGTGTGATATAACATTTGCTGGCACTCCGGTTACATCAGCATTGTACCAAGTGAAAACATGTTGATGGTCTGTTAAAAAAGATAAGATTTTTCTCTTTAGTTCTGATGTCATCTTAGATATGATCTTCACACTTCTTCCTTCAGCCAGAGAGTGAGTTTCAACCTCTTCAATTGGTATTAAAACACCAGGGGTCTCTCTGGGGTCATCAATTTCACCCTCTCCCCAGAGGGACCCTCCAACTGCTAATCTTCACTGATCCGAACTGCTCCAAAGTTCTAGAGGCCAGAGCTATTGCATAACATTCTCGTGCTATCTTTTGACTACTCCGGAAAACTCCCACATGTCCTTGCACATCGTATTTTAAACATTGGTGAACTGTTGAAGTCACAACATACATTCTGGAGAGCCAAGACCTTCCCAAAACGACATTGTAACATGTGGGACAATCCACCACAACAAAAAGTATTCTGACCATGTTTTTAAAAAGTCCCTTTCCAAACAAAACCTCCTCCTCGAACTCCCCAATTACGTCCGCAGAGCTTCCACTGAAATCCACAATAGACTTGTTCGAACGTTGAATTACTGTTGGATTCTTCATTTGTTTGTAGGAAGTCAGAAAAAACAATATTGGCTAAGCTGCCAGTGTCCACCAAAATTCGTCTAATGTCATTGCCCCCAATGGATGCTCATAACACCACGACATCTTTATGGGAACCAGCTATGTCTCTCAAATCACCTTCATCAAAAACAATGAAGAGAAAAGGAATTTGCGATTGATAGGAGGTCAGGCCTCCTTCCAACTGAGTAGCCAGGGTGTGAACACGCCTCTTCCTTGAAGAAGTAATTGGTGCAGTCATGATGTCCCCCCCAAATATGGTAAGTGACTCAAAAAAGCTTATGAGTCCGGACACCGACTTGGTGTGTTCTGTGATAACGCCCACCTTATTCCGGGATGAATTAGGATCCAAATATTCTGACTCCACATCGAATATTTCAATAATTACCATGGCCTCGTCCGGAGCCGACGCCCCTACATTGTTTGTTGGGCCGGTCCGATGAGCATTATCAGGCCTATTCCCACTTCTTCTTTTAACGTAAGCACCCAATTTTTCTCTTTCAATCAAATTTTGCACCTCTTATTTCAAAGCGATGCAATCTTCTGTGGTATGGCCAATATCATGATGATATTGACAGAAACAATTATTACGACTTTCCCTAGGAGATTGAAGCGCATATGGTTTCTGAAATGTACTTCATCTTTTGTTTTGTCATAAATGGTTGCCACATTTTCTTTCAGTTCAGCAAACCACTCAAAATAAGAAAGGGCCTTGGGTTCAACCGGAGTGGTTGAACCCAAGTCCCTTGCTTATTTTGGATTGTTGGCTCTGAGCTGGTGCTGGGTGAGATTGAGCCTTGGCCCTGCTGGGACCCTGTCCGACTTCCTTAGCCTTGTACCCGGACTGATTCTGGTTCTGGTTTGGTGTAGCTGGGGCAGATCTCACTTGCCTATGCACCCTAGTCTTCGTTTCATCCACATTGATTTGCTTTCCCACTTGACTTAGCAAACCGCCCTACGTCATGGCTTTCTTCCTGGTTACCGAATCGGCCAAATTGCCAGGGTTCAGACCTTGTCTTAGAGAAGTTATTGCTACTTGTTCAAAGCAATGAACTAATCCATTCTTGGTGTTCACAAAGCGACTTATATATTCTTTCAATGATTCATTTGGTTCTTGGGCACAATGGATAATAATGTCTCAATTTGCCCTTAACCTCTTTACTTCGAACAAACTTCCTTCGGAAGGCTACCCAAAAGGTATCAAAATTGCGGATGCATCCCTGAGGCAGGTTATTATACAATTTCAGAGCACTCCTCGTAAACGATTGAGAGAATGCTCTACAAAGCAACTTATCATCATCGTCAAAGTTCATCATAAAGTTTTTAAACTACTCTAGATGATTATCTGAATCTTTGCTCCCATCGTATTTTTCCATCTTTGTACTGTCAAACCTCTTAGGAAGGTTTCCGAATAGTATCTCGGAAGACAATGTAGATTATCTCCAATTCCGGCCACGACTAAACACAGTATCTTCATTGGGAGTTGCAAAGATACATGATTCATCATGAAAAGCGAAAGGATCCATCAATAACTGGTCTATATGTCTCCGGTCATCGGTGTGCTATGAGATGACCCTTTACCTAGATGTCTTTTCAACCTTCCATGCCTGTCCCTCTTTCTTGAATACTTTTTTACCAACTTTTGCTTCTTTTTAGACCGGCCTTCATCACTGCTGGATGACAAGGACTCTTTAACTCCATCTTCGTTCGAGGAGCTACTAGAAGATTCTGAATCTGAATCTGAGCTCTCCACCGGTTTAGACCGGTGAGACTTCTTTGAGCTAGCATGAGTCTTTTTAGTGCTTACATGGGTCTTTGCTGATGGGTCATGGTCCCTTCGATTGTCAGTGTGGTGAACGGTTGACACTTTTGATTTTTCTTTCAAGCCGATCTCTATCCTTTTAGCAGCCCTCAAGGCTTCTATCTCAGCTTTCAACTTGTCTCGCTCTTCGATCTTATATTCATCGTTTTCTCCCACCACTTCTGCCAAAGTTGGTGGCACTGCGTGCTTTTCCGGATTCATCCGAACGGGTTTTTCTTACTGGTTTCAAATGCTAGATTCAGGCACCTTCTCCTCCCACTGTTGTGGTCGCCAATTTGGTGTGGATTATTTTCGACTGAGGGTAATTTGGTTAGATGTTTTGTGGTGTTTCAAAGGCATTAAATGTTTAAGTGTTTTGTAGTGAGAGATTTAAATTGTCTGGTTGTATTAAATGTTCATTACCCTCATTAATGAAAGTAGTTGGATATTTATACCCTTGATTATGGGCCATATGGGCTTTTGGGTTAAACTTATGAAACCGGGTCAAATTCAAAAACACATTAGTTTATTAAGCAGATTTGCAATTAGCTTAGTCAAAAGGTGATTAGTTATTTAGTACTTTTGTCCTGTTCGGATTGTTCAGTGGGTGATTATTGTCCGGATTGCCCCTATCTGGTTTCTACGGTGAGTGGCAAATACTTCCGGACTCATCAGATTTCATTTTATTTCTGGTAAATAAGTTATGTTTTAATGAAAATGACAATGAAGTCATGAATTACCCCAACAACAAATTCGCTAGTAACAACAAATTCACTAGTTATTAGAACTGTTATCGGTCTGGTTCGGGTTTTGTTTTGGAAACGAATTGGACTGTTAAGTTTTTGGTTTTGGTTCAGTTTGGTTCGGTCTTGTTTGGTCCGATTCGATTTTGTTCCGTTTCTAGTTTGGTCCGACTTTGGTTCGGTCTCGTTTCGGACCGTTTCTGGTTCTGTTCTTAAAAAAATTAAATCTAACTAAATTTTGTTTTTTAATTTTTATTAATTAAATAAATGATATAAAAATTAAAGTTTAGAAATTGTTCTTTGATTTCGTTAAAAAAATAGTAATTAACTATTAATTTTGGCAATATAATTTATAAAATAATAAAAAATAATTGGTAGTAACGATTTTATTGGTTCAATTTCCTATTTTCTACCGGTTTATCGATTTATTGGTTCAATTCTCTATTGGTTCTACCGGTTTATCCGTTCTATCGGTTCGGTTCCATATCGATTCTATCGGTTTATCGGTTCGGTTCCTAACCAGTTTTTCATTTCGGTTCTTTATCGATTTTTGGTTTTTAGAATGGAACCGCGAACTGAACAGTTGAGGTTTGGTCAGGTTCTCAATACGGTCCTTATCTGTTCGGTTCTAGTCCGGTTCTTGATTATCCGCAACTGTTGACAGACCTACTGGTCATTAATAAAACTCAAAACATCACTTTTCTAAATTCTTCAATAAACAATTCCGACAAAAAAACAACAGAAATATACCAAAATTGATTTTAAATCACAAAACACTTACTTTTATAAAATGATTATTTTTTATTTTTGATAAGATTACTATATTATAATTATATACATAATACGATTGTAATATTTAAATAGGAAAAAAAATCTTCCAGTGTAATAATGAGTGAAATTTAATAAATCATCATTAGTAATATATATATATATATATATATATATATATATATATATATTATTAATAATATATATTTATGTATATTATACAGAATTGTCAAACTAAAGTCTACTCGATATTGTTATAGTAATACAAAATAAATTTATATGGGTTTAGAGACTGTGTTACGAAAGATTGCTAAGTATAGATGATTATTTTAATTCTAGTATTATATAATCTCTATTAATATATCATCTTACTTATTTTAGTTTTTATTTTATTTTATCCTTTTTTCGGAAGAAAGAGACTCGAACGCATAATTTTTTGTCACATGCCTTACCCAACCAATTCGGCTACCCCTTGAACATTTTATTTCTGTTTTTTTCCATAAACTCATAATAAGTTATAATTAGAATACCCATAAACATATGGATGCGAAAGTTTTTAATCTATTTAAATACATATGTAATACGAAGAGATCTTTTAATCATCATAATTTTATAAGTTTACTGATATTCGAGTGATATGTTTTATATCAGTTTAAAATTTTAACTATATATTTTATATATTACCGAACATACTTTGAAAAAAAAATATAAACTATTTTATCTTGGAAAATTCCAAATTCTTAAAAAAATTAAATTAATTTGATACTTGCTTATATTTGAAAAAATTATAATTGTAAATGATTATATAGCCTCAGAATGATCTATACAAAAGAAAAATAAAGAGTCAAAGGAAAAAATATATGATACTAATAGTAATATATTTAGGAGCTTAATAAATGTGGTCATACGCATCAAAATTTGAATTTGCTAGAATTTTAAAATGTAAGAAATGCAATGTGTTCAAGACTTCAACTAAAAAGTATATTACGTTATTTTTCAAAAGTAGGTACAAAAATTGTATAAAAAGATTAATCTAGTAATGGTAAAACTTTGTTTTGGACAATAACCTCTAAGTTTGAATTTTTTAAATTATTTTTTAATATTTTAATTATTAATTATAAAAAAATATATAATTAACAATTCAACTTTTACAGTATGATATGTTTTTATTTTACAATATTCATTCTTGTAATAAAATATAACTAAAATATTTTTTGTTAGGATGAATATATTTAGTTGTATTGATCTTATTGTGAAATAAATTGGAATATATGTATTTTAACGATACACAAGCTAAAAATGTGGTCTAACAAGTCAAATCACAATGAATTAGTGCAAATATATCTTATAGTTTTAAGTTTATTAATGTATAGCTTATAGATAAAAATAGTTATATAAACAATTGTATGAATAATATGTCTCTTGATTGATGAGTAATTTTGTTGTAAATTAATTAATTGAAAGAGGATTTTAAATGATAAACCGTGCAAGAAAATAAAATTCAAAATAAAATTGTTGTGACATGTTCTTTCTTATAGTTATGTTGGCATCATTTTTTAGCCATTTGATCGCATTGTCTAAAATTGTTGATTAAAATATCCACCATCCAGCCACGAAACACATTTCAAATCATATTGTTAAACAAACAACGGAAGAATATATGGGACTTACTTAATATGTTCTTCCTTATTGTTATGTTGGCACTTTGATCTATTTCAGCTTATTCGATTTTGTTCATCGTTTATTATGTTTTGATAAAAGATATGTACTATACATAGGGTTACCCTTGGTCTTAAGAAATTATATGCTTTCTTATTTAATCAAAACTAGTTCTAAGTGTCAACCCGTAGTTATGTATAGACTGGTTGGTTCTTAGAGTTGTAACATATCAATTTGTTTTTATGAAAAAATATTTGTAGACAACAATGAATTCCGTGTGTGCACCATCTAATCCTATACATGTGTACCTGTTATATATAATTGGTTGACCAATTGAGTATACAAAATTTTTAGCAAAAATGTCTCATGTCAACTTTGTAAGTATGTAAGAATTTTATTGTTGTAATTTTTTCATTTAATACATATTCGGTATGTGTTAAGCAATCCACTTTCTGAACAACCAAATCCATTTTATAATCTTTAAACAAAAGTTTTACATAGCTTACTAATGTGCGTTTTTACCATTTTTGTAATAAATAACATAGACTGCTAAACTCTACCGGAATACGACAAAAATAACCTAATCCAATTTGATATACTTGTTCTGATTTGTCAATAACATACTAAAATGCATCTCTTTCAAAGAGGCATTGAGTTTCCATTGTCTATCTTTAGACCCATGTCATATAAATATTAGACTTAGCAAATTCAAGTACAGTCCCGAATTCAAACCAAAATCTTTAAAATACCTCATAACAATCCCAATTGACATTTCGTTATATCGCGTCAATAACATTAAGTTATATATAAAATAAATATGCATAATTGGTGAAGGTTTCAACTATCATACAGACCTGAAGGTGAGTTTGTAACGAAAAAGCATGATATTACTTGGTTCAACTAATGAAAGTTTCAACTTTCCCCAATCCATAGGTGAGTTAATAAGGAAAAGCATGATATCATTGAGTTCGACATACACCAAATTGGGATCGAATGGTGGTTTGATATAACATATGTTTTTATTTGAATGCCAATAAATATAAAATATAAAAAAGTTGAAAAATAATTATGCTCAAATCCGTTGATCAATCGATTGTGACAGAAAAAGTCTAATCAAAACTGAAGCAGTGGGAGTCGAACTGAAACCGAGGTTGAGCAAAAGTCATTCGATCCAAGGTTTTGTTATGGTCAAACTAAGACAATAATGATATGCGTCCAAACGATGTTGAGTCTGAGCTGTGTTGAAGCCAAACTATGATGATGAACATTGTTGTGGCTAAATAAAGACCGAACCAAGCTGAGGTTGAACCAAGAAGAGGCCGAGATAATTTAAAATCAAACAAAGTTGATGTCAAATTGAGTCATATTGAAACCCAATTGAAGTCAAACTGAACTAAAGTTGAACCACGTTGAGGCCGAGTTGAGTTTCAAGTTCTTGGATTGTGCTAAAATAGGCTCGAATGTTCATACCAGGCTTAATAAATTCACATGTCTCAAATCAAGGTGTGAGAGTAGCCAGACTACATATTTAATGTGGCAAAAATTTTGATTTGTTGAACGTCTCAGGTATGATTTTTTTATGAAAATACAATTGAGCAATAATAAAAAAGGCATATATAGATGTGAAAATTGTTTTTTATTAATGTGAAAAAAATGTATCTCTTTGACATCTACTTATTGCATCTGGAAGGTGGAATTATACCAACAAGTTCTAGCATCAGGGACTCAATTTTGAAACAATAACTCAGACCAAATACATACATGTACCTCTTTTAATGAGCAAACTATAAAGAAAAAGTAAGGGGTTAAAGAAAAAGTAATCTACTCACTTATTGATAGAATTTGTGCTTTATAGATGATATGTAAGGGGTTAAAGAAAAAGTAATCTACTCACTTATTGATGTAGATTGTCCGCAACTATATAGTTGTTTTTAACAAACGTATATGGATTTTATTGCTGATTCGGGTATTAAATTTAGGTGTTGTGAATATATAAATCGAGCGTATTGACGAGTCCAACAATTGTCAAGAATTGGGCCCAAAATTCTAACTTTTAGAGATCCAAAACTCTATTTTAGTGCATTTGATTTTTTTTCACTATACTAAGTATTAAATTAGAACAATAAATCAAATCTTACTACGTTAAAATTTGATATGATTTGATTTTATTATATTTTATTTACTTCCTTATTTTTGTATGAGGGTTTTGAGCGACTAATATTTAAGGCGTTCTAAACCCTAGCTTGACCGATTAACTTTTTGTTGAAATTGAATATTTTATTGAACTTTTAAGTTCGTGTTTCCCTAATTGGGTTACATTTATCCATCAAATAATGATGTTATCCACGTTCTTGCTGGCATTATGCACCGATATCATTTGGTATAAGAGCTTGAGATATCATACTACGTAGATACATGATTAATCATGCTTCCAAGGAAGGAATTATTTGACAAACCAGTATAAGATGCCTATGATAATGATTATTTATTAGTGAAAAAATATGATGACATCATCATGACCGTTAGTATCACAGGAATTAATCGATTGTCAGCCACACACATCGTGATGTTGTTGCTCTGCTTAAAACACCAGCCTTGTTACCAATGAACTTATTCAAGGTTCCAACGAGTGTCTCAATTTGGTTATCGGATGTCTCGTTGGGGAAGACAACGATATTAGTTTTGCTATTGATGTTATTCGTGATCTACCGTCTGATACAAGTGAAAATAATTCTTTTAGAGAATTTACTAAAGTAATTTATAATGATATATCACTAATGGTTGTTTCTAGTCTAGAAGAATTTCTTTTTTTTCTACCAAAAACTATATTATCAGGGTTTTGAAACTAATAGGTCTCTTAACAACCCGCGTTTCAAGATTTTGATGATGCATAGTAAGTGTTCGATAAAATGTTTAGAGAAGAAATAAAAGTGTTTTCCAAAATGTTACATTTAGGATTTGGTGTTGTGTATAGAGAATTCTTAAGAAATGACTGATGGTCGGATTGAAGTTATTAATGTTAGGCAGCTCTCAAGAGGATGTCATTTTTGGACAAAAAGAAAGCAAGAATGGTATAATAGAAGTATGTGGTCAGCCCATTTGGGAAGAAGTTGAATATCTGGCTGATGACGATCATACTACGAATCCGAGGGTGAATTCTTCTCAACCGGGGAGGATGATGTAAGCAAGAAGGCGCACAACTAAGTAATAGTTTTGGACATACGCATATGAGGCTTATTGCTGACTCGGGTATCGGGTTTGGGCATCGCGGGTAGTCAAATTGAGTGTATCGACGGTCCAATAACAGCCGAGAACGTGGCATAATCATGAAGTTGGGGCATGAAATTCAACCGTTCAGACACCCACAACTCTATTTTAGGGCATTTTGCGTTTTTTTCAAGATTTTATATATTTAATTAAAAGAATAAATCAAATCTGATTACGTTGAGAGTTGATATGATTTGATTTTTATTAAGCTTATTTTATTTTTTTTCGTATTAAGATTTTGAGCGATTTCTATTCAAGGCATTGTAAACCCTTAAACGATTAGCTTTTTTGATGAAATTAAATATTTTTTGAACTTTTGAGTTCAAGTTTCCGTAGTTTAGGATTACATTTATCCATCAAATAAAGATGTTATTAATCATTCTCACTGATATTCCGCACCGATTTCATTTATTTTCGTACTTATATATAACAAACAAATGTTGGGTAGATAGGAAGAAATTGCGTAAAAAGAATTTTCGATACGAAATAAGTTTGTAAATTGTAATTATGTTCCAGTTGTGGAATTACGTGTAATTTGATCAATAAAAATAACTATACTCCGTTCTGTAATTACATGTAATTTGATTACGAAGATAAAAAATTCTCCAAAAATACCCATTATGAGTTTTGTTATGTTCGTCTTTAAAAAATAAAAATAAAAATAGTTTTGAATTTATTTTGAATTAGAAATAAAAAATTATAAACTCAATCGATATCAAAAATAAAAAATCATAATTAGAGTTTGGTGGTAAATATTTATGTTAGACCACAGTTTTTGTCCAATTTTTAAACATAAAAGGTTATTAATAATTTTATTTTCTTTAAATAATTATCGCTATATCAGTTAATGCTAGCCGCAATAACAAGCAGCCATAGTAAATCACCATATCACTGTTTCAGTGGCATTCTGGAGAAAAAATAGAAAGATGCCCAATTTATCCGCGAGCAAACGAGTCACAAACACAAGATCCGCCACCTTGATGAGTAAGGACTGAAGTGAGCCATCCGTAAACTTTAATCTTTTTTAAAACCTAACTTGTTATGGCTCTTATTATTAAGGGTTCCTTTGCATTTTTATAAGTGAACTTGTTTCCCATATATTTTTTCTGTCTTCTCAGCTAATAAAATATACTCAATTTCCAAATGATTTAGTTGGTATCTTGATAAATCATTTCAATGAAAATTTACAGATGGTCGTAACTTTTGTGAATTTTATTTTACGAACCATTGCATTTTTGTGTATACGATTGTTTTCTTTATTGTGAATGAGTCGAATTTGACAGTGTACTGTGCCCAATTGTCAACTTTAATTATTCACAACTTTAATTCCTTTTATATCCATGATGCAAACAACGAGTTTGACATGATCCAAACAACAAGTTTGATATAAAATGGTAAATCAAGTATAGTGTTATATTCTCTCATGCGGATAGAAAAAAGAAACAAATTTGAGAAAAAAAGACATATATTTAATGGAGATGAAACCACGCACTTGAGAAAGAGATAGACCATAGAGAACAATGGAACATTAAATAAACATTATATTGTTGTCGATAGTATGAGGCATGAGGACAAATTTTTACTGTCATATATTTTTTATTTTTTATTTTGACTGAAAATGAAAACAATTAAACGACTCAATTTCCATATCTTTCTAGATTCATCACGACTATCGCCCGATATCAAAACTAGATGATGATAACACGTTTGATCTAAATAAATGACATTTTGTTATATATTAGACAATATATTTTTTCGTTTATGTAGTATGTTTTTTTCTAATCTATTAACATCCTATAAAGAAACAATTTATAAATTAACAAAAAAACTAATACAGCCTAATTAGTTTCATAAATCAATAAATAAATAACACTAGTATTTTAGATTATTTAATTTTAGCTTAATTTAAATTAATAAATATAAACTTGTGTTTAAATATAAACCATAAAATAAAATATTTTCATAAGCTAGTTTTGCTACGAGAAGTGAAACATCTTACTCAAAATATGATAATATTCTAAATGTTGGACAACTCTCTTATCTATGCATTGGAATATATTCTTCCACCGCTGTCGGATCCTTAAACTTAGAGGATGCCACATTTAATCTAAGTGGACACGTCCATGAAAAACATATTTTAATGTTTAACACGAGACAAAACACATCGGTAAAAGGAATATATATAAACGAGAACAATATAATATATATTATGATCCACATGAACATAGTATATATCATCTGAAAACTTGCCATTTTCCACAACACTAGAATATATAAAATGTTGGAAGTGGAATGTTGATGTAATCAAGTTGTACAGTCAATTTCATAATTATTCTATTTCGGATCCAAATTTAAATATTAACATTTTCATTTTCAAAATTTATCTACTAACTTTGTAACTTTACTTAAAAGAGTAGGTAAATAAAATCCAAAAACTACATCGAAACAAAATGTAAAAATGAACTATAATCCCACCGGAATACATAGAAAAAGTATAAGATTTTGTAAATAAGTATTTTAATATAAAATATATTTATATATTAAACTTTTTATTTACATCAAATTTGGATTGGCTTTCAAAAGAAATATTATGTATGTTACTTCTGTAGTGATGCGTTTTTATGTTGTTAGATATAGTTTAGGACTCGCACAAATGATATAATATGAAATATGAAATATGGTCGGTAAAGTAAACATTCCATAAGAGATTTGAAATTTCATTATAGAAATAAAAAGCGGCAAAAGTAATACACATAAACCTACTTTGATTAAAACGTGGAAGTTTGACATCAAAAGTCTAATTTTATAGTTTAATTTTATCTATCATAAGTGTGAAGATGGTTTGTTCGTCTACAATAATTTAAATATCTGAAAAAGGAGAATCAAAAAATTCGGATGAATTTAAGTTTAAAAAAATTATACAAAATCAAGCAATTTTCATTGTTAATTGGCTATTGAATCTAAGTGTTATAATAGTGGGTTTTATTAAGTGTTGTATTTTACAGAAAATTTAAAAGTCATAGATTACTGCTTTACAACAATGTATGTTACATAGGTTTTTTTATGCTACTCAATTTCCAAATGAATTAGTTGGTATGTTGATAAATAATTTCAATGAAAATTTACAGATGGTCGTAACTTTTTTTAATTCTATTTTACGAACCATTGCATTTTTATGTATACGGTTGTTTTTCTTTAATGTGATTAGTCGAATTTGACAGTGTACTGTGTCCAATGGTCAACTTTAATTATTCACAACTTTAATTCCTTTTATATCCATGATCCAAACAACGAGTTTAACATGATCCAAACAACGAGTTTAATATAAAATGGTAAATCAAGTATAGTGTTATATTCTCTCATGCGGATAGAAAAAAGAAACAAATTTGAGAAAAAAAGACATATATTTAATGGAGATGAAACCACGCACTTGAGAAAGAGATAGACCATAGACGACAATGGAACAGTAAATAAACATTATATTGTTGTGGATAGTATGAGGCATGAGGACAAATTTTTATTGTCATATATTTTTTATTTTTTATTTTGACTGAAAATGAAAAAAATTAAACGACTCAATTTCCATATCTTGCTAGATTCATCACGACTATCGCCCGATATCAAAACTAGATGATGATAACACGTTTGATCTAAATAAATGACATTTTTTTATATATTAGACAATATATTTTTTCGTTTATGTATTATGTTTTTTTCTAATCTATTAACATCCTATAAAGAAATAATTTATAAATTAACAAAAAAACTAATACAGCCTAATTAGTTTCATAAATCAATAAATAAATAACACCAATATTTTAGATTATTTAATTTTAGCTTAATTTAAATTAATAAATATAAACTAGGGTTTAAATATAAACCATAAAATAAATATTTTCATAAGCTAGTTTTGCTATCAGAAGTGAAACATCTTACTCAAAATATGACAATATTCTAAAGATTGGACAACTCACTTATCTATGCATTGGAATATATTCTTCCACCGCTTGTCGGATCCTCAAACTTAGAGGATGTCACATTTAATCTAAATGGACACGTCCATGAAAAACATATTTTCATGTTTAACACGAGACAAAACACCTCGGTAAAAGGAATATATATAAACGAGAACAATATAATATATATTATGCTCCACATGAACATAGTATATATAATCTGAAAACGTGCCATAATCCACAACACTAGAATATATAAAATGTAGGAAGTGAAATGTTGATGTAATCTAGTTGTACATTCAATTTTATAATTATTCTATTTCGGATCCAAATTTAAATATTAACATTTTAATTTTCAAAATTTATCTACTAAATTTGTAACTTTACTTAAAAGAGTAGGTAAATAAAATCCAAAAACTACATCGAAACAAAATGTAAAAATGAACTATAATCCCACCGGAATACATAGAAAAAGTAGAAGATTTTGTAAATAATTATTTTAATATAAAATATATTTATATATTAAACTTTTTATTTACATCAAATTTGGATTGGCTTTCAAAAGAAATATTCTGTATGTTGCTTTTGTTGTGATGCGTTTTTATGTTGTTAGATATAGTTCAGGACTCGCACAAATGATAAAATATGAAATATGATGGGTAAAGTAACACATTCCATAAGATATTTGAAATTTCATTATAGAAATAAAAAGCGGCAAAAGTAATACACATAAACCTACTTTGATTAAAACGTGGAACTTTGACATCAAAAGTCTAATTTTATAGTTTAGTTTTATCTATCATAAGTGTGAAGATGGTTTGTTCGTCTACAATAATTTAAATATCTGAAAAGGAGAATCAAACAATTCGGATGAATTTAAGTTTAAAAAAATTATAAAAAATCAAGCAATTTTCATTGTTAATTGGCTATTGAATCTAAGTGTTATAATAGTGGGTTTTATTAAGTGTTATATTTTACAGAAAATTTAAAAGCCATAGATTACTCCTTTACAACAATGTGTGTTACATAGGTTTTTTTATGCTACTCAATTTCCAAATGAATTAGTTGGTATCTTGATAAATAATTTCAATGAAAATTTACTGATGGTCGTAACTTTTTTGAATTCTATTTTACGAACTATTGCATTTTTGTGTATACGGTTGTTTTTCTTTATTGTGAATTAGTCGAATTTGACAGTGTACTGTGTCCAATTGTCAACTTTAATTATTCACAACTTTAATTCCTTTTATATCCATGATCCAAACAACGAGTTTGACATGATCCAAACAACGATTTTGACATGATCCAAACAACGAGTTTGACATGATCCAAACAACGAGTTTGATATAAAATGGTAAATCAAGTATAGTGTTAAATTCTCTCATGCGGATAGAAAAAAGAAACAAATTTGAGAAAAAAAGACATATATTTAATGGAGATGAAACCACGCACTTGAGAAAGAGATAGACCATAGACGACAATGGAACAGTAAATAAACATTATATTGTTGTGGATAGTATGAGGCATTAGGACAAATTTTTATTGTCATATATTTTTTATTTTTTATTTTGACTGAAAATGAAAAAAATTAAACGACTCAATTTCCATATCTTGCTAGATTCATCACGACTATCGCCCGATATCAAAACTAGATGATGATAACACGTTTGATCTAAATAAATGACATTTTGTTATATATTAGACAATATATTTTTTCGTTTATGTATTATGTTTTTTTCTAATCTATTAACATCCTATAAAGAAACAATTTATAAATTAACAAAAAAACTAATACAGCCTAATTAGTTTCATAAATCAATAAATAAATAACACCAATATTTTAGATTATCTAATTTTAGCTTAATTTAAATTAATAAATATAAACTAGTGTTTAAATATAAACCATAAAATAAAATATTTTCATAAGCTAGTTTTGCTATTAGAAGTGAAACATCTTACTCAAAATATGACAATATTCTAAAGGTTGGACAACTCACTTATCTATGCATTGGAATATATTCTTCCATCGCTTGTCGGATCCTCAAACTTAGAGGATGCCACATTTAATCTAAATGGACAAGTCCATGAAAAAAATATTTTCATGTTTAACACGAGACAAAACACCTCGGTAAAAGGAATATATATAAACGAGAACAATATAATATATATTATGCTCCACATGAACATAGTATATATAATCTGAAAACGTGCCATAATCCACAACACTAGAATATATAAAATGTAGGAAGTGGAATGTTGATGTAATCAAGTTGTACATTCAATTTTATAATTATTCTATTTCGGATCCAAATTTAAATATTAACATTTTAATTTTCAAAATTTATCTACTAAATTTGTAACTTTACTTAAAAGAGTAGGTAAATAAAATCCAAAAACTACATCGAAACAAAATGTAAAAATGAGCTATAATCCCACCGGAATACATAGAAAAAGTAGAAGATTTTGTAAATAATTATTTTAATATAAAATATATTTATATATTAAACTTTTTATTTACATCAAATTTGGATTGGCTTTCAAAAGAAATATTCTGTATGTTTCTTTTGTTGTGATGCGTTTTTATGTTGTTAGATATAGTTTAGGACTCGCACAAATGATAAAATATGAAATATGATGGGTAAAGTAACACATTCCATAAGATATTTGAGATTTCATTATAGAAATAAAAAGCGGCAAAAGTAATACACATAAACATACTTTGATTAAAACGTGGAACTTTGACATCAAAAATCTAATTTTATAGTTTAGTTTTATCTATCATAAGTGTGAAGATGGTTTGTTCGTCTACAATAATTTAAATATCTGAAAAGGAGAATCAAACAATTCAGATGAATTTAAGTTTAAAAAAATTATACAAAATCAAGCAATTTTCATTGTTAATTGGCTATTGAATCTAAGTGTTATAATAGTGGGTTTTATTAAGTGTTATATTTTACAGAAAATTTAAAAGCCATAGATTACTGCTTTACAACAATGTGTGTTACATAGGTTTTTTTATGCTACTCAATTTCCAAATGAATTAGTTGGTATCTTGATAAATAATTTCAATGAAAATTTACTGATGGTCGTAACTTTTTTGAATTCTATTTTACGAACCATTGCATTTTTGTGTATACGGTTGTTTTTCTTTATTGTGAATTAGTCGAATTTGACATTGTACTGTGTCCAATTGTCAACTTTAATTATTCACAACTTTAATTCCTTTTATATCCATGATCCAAACAACGAGTTTGACATGATCCAAACAACGAGTTTGATATAAAATGGTAAATCAAGTATAGTGTTATATTCTCTCATGCGGATAGAAAAAAGAAACAAATTTGAGAAAAAAAGACATATATTTAATGGAGATGAAACCACGCACTTGAGAAAGAGATAGACCATAGACGACAATGGAACAGTAAATAAACATTATATTGTTGTGGATAGTATGAGGCATTAGGACAAATTTTTATTGTCATATATTTTTTATTTTTTATTTTGACTGAAAATGAAAAAAATTAAACGACTCAATTTCCATATCTTGCTAGATTCATCACGACTATCGCCCGATATCAAAACTAGATGATGATAACACGTTTGATCTAAATAAATGACATTTTGTTATATATTAGACAATATATTTTTTCGTTTATGTATTATGTTTTTTTCTAATCTATTAACATCCTATAAAGAAACAATTTATAAATTAACAAAAAAACTAATACAGCCTAATTAGTTTCATAAATCAATAAATAAATAACACCAATATTTTAGATTATTTAATTTTAGCTTAATTTAAATTAATAAATATAAACTAGTGTTTAAATATAAACCATAAAATAAAATATTTTCATAAGCTAGTTTTGCTATCAGAAGTGAAACATCTTACTCAAAATATTACAATATTCTAAAGGTTGGACAACTCTCTTATCTATGCATTGGAATATATTCTTCCACCGCTTGTCGGATCCTCAAACTTAGATGATGCCACATTTAATCTAAATGGACACGTCCACGAAAAACATATTTTCATGTTTAACACGAGACAAAACTCCTCGGTAAAAGGAATATATATAAACGAGAACAATATAATATATATTATGCTCCACATGAACATAGTATATATAATCTGAAAACGTGCCATAATCCACAACACTAGAATATATAAAATTTAGGAAGTGGAATGTTGATGTAATCAAGTTGTACATTCAATTTTATAATTATTCTATTTCGGATCCAAATTTAAATATTAACATTTTAATTTTCAAAATTTATCTACTAAATTTGTAACTTTACTTAAAAGAGTAGGTAAATAAAATCCAAAAACTACATCGAAACAAAATGTAAAAATGAACTATAATCCCACCGGAATACATAGAAAAAGTAGAAGATTTTGTAAATAATTATTTTAATATAAAATATATTTATATATTAAACTTTTTATTTACATGAAATTTGGATTGGCTTTCAAAAAAAATATTCTGTATGTTGCTTTTGTTGTGATGCGTTTTTATGTTGTTAGATATAGTTTAGGACTCGCACACATGATAAAATATGAAATATGATGGGTAAAGTAACACATTCCATAAGATATTTGAAATTTCATTATAGAAATAAAAAGCGGCAAAAGTAATACACATAAACCTACTTTGATTAAAACGTGGAACTTTGACATCAAAAGTCTAATTTTATAGTTTAGTTTTATCTATCATAAGTGTGAAGATGGTTTGTTCGTCTACAATAATTTAAATATCTGAAAAGGAGAATCAAACAATTCGGATGAATTTAAGTTAAAAAAAATTATACAAAATCAAGAAATTTTCATTGTTAATTGGCTATTGAATCTAAGTGTTATAATAGTGGGTTTTATTAAGTGTTATATTTTACAGAAAATTTAAAAGCCATAGATTACTGCTTTACAACAATGTGTGTTACATAGGTTTTTTTATGCTACTCAATTTCCAAATGAATTAGTTGGTATCTTGATAAATAATTTCAATGAAAATTTAGTGATGGTCGTAACTTTTTTGAATTCTATTTTACGAACCATTGCATTTTTGTGTATACGGTTGTTTTTCTTTATTGTGAATTAGTCGAATTTGATAATGTACTGTGTCCAATTGTCAACTTTAATTATTCACAACTTTGATTCCTTTTATATCCATGATCCAAACAACGAGTTTGACATGATCCAAACAACGAGTTTGATATAAAATGGTAAATCAAGTATAGTGTTATATTCTCTCATGCGGATAGAAAAAAGAAACAAATTTGAGAAAAAACGACATATATTTAATGGAGATGAAACCACGCACTTGAGAATGAGGACATTTTTTTATTGTCATATATTTTTAATTTTTTATTTTGACTGAAAATGAAAAAAATTAAACAACTCAATTTCCATATCTTGCTAGATTCATCACGACTATCGCCCGATATCAAAACTAGATGATGATAACACGTTTGATCTAAATAAATGACATTTTGTTATATATTAGACAATATATTTTTTCATTTATGTATTATGTTTTTTTCTAATCTATTAACATCCTATAAAGAAACAATTTATAAATTAACAAAAAAAACTAATACAGCCTAATTAGTTTCATAAATCAATAAATAAATAACACCAATATTTTAGATTATTTAATTTTAGCTTAATTTAAATTAATAAATATAAACTAGTGTTTAAATATAAACCATAAAATAAAATATTTTCATAAGCTAGATTTGTTATCAGAAGTGAAACATCTTACTCAATATATGATAATTTTATAAAGGTTGGACAACTCTCTTATCTATGCATTGGAATATATTCTTACACCGCCGTCGGATCCTCAAACTTAGAGGATGCCACATTTAATCTAAATGGACACGTCCATGAAAAACATATTTTCATGTTTAACACGAGACAAAACACCTCGGTAAAAGGAATATATATAAACGAGAACAATATAATATATATATATATATTATGCTCCACATGAACATAGTATATATAATCTGAAAACGTGCCATAATCCACAACAATAGAATATATATAAAATGTTGGAAGTGGAATGTTGATGTAATCAAGTTGTATAGTCAATTTTATAACTATTCTATTTCTGATCCAAATTCAAATATTAACATTTTCATTTTCAAAATTTATATACTAACTTTGGAACTTTACTTAAAAGAGTAGGTAAATAAAATGCAAAAACTATATCGAAAAAAAATGTAAAATGAACTATAATCCCACCGGAATACATAGAATAAGTATAAGATTTTGTAAATAATTATTTTAATATAAAATATATTTATATATTAAACTTTTTATTTACATAAAATTTGGATTGGCTTTCAAAAGAAATATTCTGTATGTTGCTTCTGTTGTGATTAGTGGCGTAGCCAGGATTTGATCCTTATGGGGTCCTGGTTATTGTCCAAAAATGAAATAGCATAAAATAGGAGTTTCTAGGTTTTTATGCACCATGTATGATTTTTTTGGGTTGTTATGTTAACTAGTGTTTTTTGTATTCATGAATCCAATATCTATTGGTTATTTTCTTCAGTATTTTGCTAATTTATAATCATGAGCACACAAAAATTATCCGGCTTGATGATGTTGCCTCACATTTAGGTATTTTCATCTTAGTCTTAATCTTTTTTTTTACTTATCTTCATGTATTGTGTGTGTATCTTGACACGTGTCAAGGTTAAAATTAGGTTTTTATTAAAGAAAAAAAAATAGTATGCTTAGAAAGAGTTTAAAACCATCCCTGAAATTTTTAAAGGGAGATATGCAATCATATACAAGTTAACTTTATTTATATTTATTAACTTAGTTAGGTTCTTGTTTAATTATGTTTTCTTTTCTTCACCTAAATGGAAATATAAATTAACTATATAGATATAAATATATGGTCACCTAAATGGAAATATAAATTAACTAAATGGACTCTAGAGCCTAGAAATAGGAAATGGGACAAGATAATTTTCAATATTATATTAGCTTATTAAAAGTATATCGATAAACTTGTTGGTTCCTGGGCACCACGGACCCCACCGTGGCTCCGCCTATGGTTGAGATGCGTTTTTATGTTGTTGGATATAGTTCAGGACTCGCACAAATGATAAAATATGAAATATATATGATGGGTAAAGTAACACATTCCATAAGAGATTTGAAATTTCATCATAGAAATAAAAAGCGGCAAAAGTAATGTACATAAACCTACTTTGATTAAAACGTGGAACTTTGACATCAAAAGTCTAATTTTATAGTTTAGTTTTATCTATCATAAGTGTGAAGAGGGTTTGTTCGTCTACAATAATTTTACAGAAAATTTAAAAGCCATAGATTACTGTTTTACAAAAATATGTGTTACATAGGTTTTGATGTCTAATTTTATAGTTTAGTTTTATCTATCATAAGTGTGAAGAGGGTTTGTTCGTCTACAATAATTTTACAGAAAATTTAAAAGCCATAGATTACTGCTTTACAACAATGTGTGTTACATAGGTTTTTTTTATGCTACTCAATTTCCAAATAATTTAGTTAGTATCTTGATAAATTATTTTAATGAAAATTTACAGATGGTCATGACTTTTTTTAATTCTATTTTACGAACCATTGCATTTTTGTGTATATAGTTATTTTTATTTATTGTGAATGAATCGAATTTGATAGTGTACTGTGTCCAATTGTCCACTTTAATTATTCACAATTTTAATTCCTTTTATATCCATGATCCAAACAACGAGTTTGACATGATCCAAACAACAAGTTTGATATAAAATGGTAATCAAGTAGAGTGTTATATTCTCTCATGCGGATAGAAAAAAGAAACAAATTTGAAAAAAAAAAGACATATTTAATAGAGATGAAAGAGATAGACCATAGACGACATTGGAATATTAAATAAATATTATATTACTGTGGAAGGTGTGAGAAATAAATATTATATTACTTTGGTCCATTGGGATCCACGTGTGAGTATTTTTCATTCTCCTTTCTTTTTCTGATGGTAAAAGGTTAAGATCTAAATCGAAGATCAATCTTCCTATTTTTTGCGGTAAAAAGTTAAAATCAAGATCAAACTCCATTCTTTCAAATTTTTGGAGATGGAAGGTTATCAAAATCGAACATCCACCTTTCGGTTTGTGGAGATAAACAAAGTAGAACTATTTGGGAGCTGCTCGCAGTAGATGAGCCAGTTTCTTTATGATACATAGCGTTTTGGAATAGAGCCCAACATACTACAAACAAAACTACATATTGAACGCTAATAGAATAGGTGGTGAGGATGATGATACATTTTGGAAATGTTGATTAAGTTGTACAAGTGTAGAGAATTCTAGCAGCGGCGTCATAAACTAAAGCGGCTTCAAGTGCCACGTCAAACACTTCTGTAGGATGCAGTGAGCAACTTTTACGTGGACAAAACAAATTTCTCCCACAACATAGATAAGAAGGTAAGATAGGTATAAAAAAAGGATATTAATTTTTTTTTTTAAATAATAGTTCAAAATACTATATCTTTTTAATATATAAAATATAATATTGAATTCAATTTTATCGTATATATAGTATGTAAAATTGAATTCAATTTATTACTATATTATATATATTAAAAGGATATAGTATTACTATTATTGTGAAAATATTTTAATATCCATCTCTCATATATTTTTTTTTTATATATCTACTTGACTTTCTTATTCTATCTTGGGAGAAAATTTGTTTTGTTTACGATAAAAGCCGATGACTCCACTTTACAGAAGTGTTTGACACGACGCTGCAAGCCACTTTAGTCTACGACGCTGCCGCTAGGATGCTAAATGTTGTTTTTTCATGATACAAGTAGTTCTAATATATTAGTTATAGATATCCATGATGAATGTTTGTATAATGGCAACACAATATATTAGTTATAGATAGGCAAGCTTAAAATCGTAACAATGTAGAGACGGAGAAAGAGAATTATGTCCTACCTCATAAAAGAGCTCCAATGCAATCAAGGTCACAAGAGTTTTTATATCACCGATGCCACAGAGCTAGATATAGAGAATAGCTGAGCTAGATATAGAGAATAGCTACACGATCAAATAACACGGACACGTCCCTGAAAGTTTATAGCTGAGTGTTTTTTTAGCAAAAGTTAACTCAAGAGAGTATGAATGCCCAAAAAGCAGTAGATCATATAAACCATATCCTAAATATTAAAAAACAAAATGGGCAGGATTAGGCTCTCTTTAGCCCTCCCCTTTTTTTATACTAATTACGTTTCAATCTACCTTATTCTGTTTTGAAATACAAAATTGTTTCGAAGTATATAATTGTTCAAAATTAAGTAATAAAATTATATTTTTAATATTACTAATCAAATAATATATGTGGAAAAATCTAAGTATAAAATATAATATATGTTGCATATCTATTTGCAAAATCAATTATACAAAACTGGAAAAGGATTTTGGCTATATTTAGCAAATGTGATACCATATCGGCTGCAAAAGCAATGAGTTAAGAAATGGTGAAACTCTATCTGTACCATAACAGCATTGGAAAGTAAAAAAAAACAAAAAAAATCATTACCAGTGAAGAAGATTGTGCTGCCAAGTTTTCAAGGTGTGTGGCTGCATTGCTATCAACCGGGAAAACTACAGATTGCGTAGAGCTTATACCGATTAGCAATGCATATCTTAACCAGCTTATTACAATATTTATTAAAATAAACTATCAAATGAAACATAAAAATTGGAATACAGTAGCTACATCCTTACGAAGCCTTGTGAAGTTTCAGAAAAATAAAACAAATTTACAAAAGTACCTGCTGTGTTGAGAGCTAAGAATCCAATTCAGTATAAAGACGAACTGATATAGTAACTCTCTCTATTACATCTATTTTTTCTGACAAACATCCATTAACTTAAAAGGAAGGGCTTTTCAAAAAACAGCTTCTTGGATCTCAAGCAAGAAACCAAGCTTCTTCATCTTTATATCTATTTCCTATCCATGGCTACTAATCATATCTAAGTCACCAAAATGATGGAGGATAAGGACAACAAATCCTAGAAGAATTTCTCTCTCTTCTACATTCCGCAGCCCCAAACTAACAAAAAACATCAGTGATCAATCCGCCACAAAAAATAGCCTATATACGAACCTTAAATCATACTCTGTAGTAGTTCAAAAACCAAAATCTCTCACAACCTTAAGTCTATCTATACTCAATAGAAAGATGACCATATTTTGTTACGATTTGAAGATCAAGTTAATGATTCCCTTCTACAGACCTCATCATACACATTAATGGGAAAAATTGCAAAAGGTTTATCCAAGAAACAAGTTCTTAACAGATTCTTTGAAGCCGTAAGTTTGATGGTGACTTTTCCTACTCTAATTGGGATTCAAGACACTTGTTTCTTGAATTATCATTAAAGGACGACATCAGTAAAATATGGTCGAGGAGTGTCTGGTCACTAGGTGATTATTCTATTCAAATGTTGAAATGACTTCCATTTTATAGCACAAAAAAAGCTGCAACATCATATATGGTTAGGGTTTGGTGATAATAAAGGAGCTCGGAATCATATTAGCTACCTGAGCATCTCCATAGTGCAGACATCATTACCTCAATAGCATCTTCAATTGGAAATCCCATCAAATCTTGGATTACACCAAACAACAAGGCAATGTACAATGCCTGTTATTCTTGGGTAGAGATTGATATCTCTAAAACGCTGCAACATAATGCATGGTTAGTGTTTGGTGACAATAAAGGTGTCGGGATTCATATTAGCTGTTAAAATTGCTTCCATATAGGTCATGCTGCACCAAATTAAAACTAGAATCAGAAATGACAAACTCTAACAATAGACAGAAGCTAGAGAATGAGCCTACTTCAACACAAAAGAATCTACCAGTCCAAAAGATCCATTATTATTAATCCTCGTGCGAAACTCAACCAAAACCCATGAAAGGAAAATTCAAAAGAGAGAACGAATTTAGTTCAATTACTAAAGAGCCAAAAGAACCCAGTAAAAGCAGAATAGAACAAGAAGAACAACTATGAGGATGACATTATTGAGGCCATTAAACCGCTACATGATGATTTCAACCTCTTTCAATAAGTTGAAACTTGATTTCCATGAACCGGTAACCTATCACCCAATAAATATAACACTTGAGGCATTAGAATAGAGCTGTCATCCAATGAAGCTACAATTGCGATTAAAGAATGAGGAAAATCCAAGGAAGAAACAGGAAAGACACAAAGCTAGAAAAATACATGATAGAAACAAATGCAAGTGAAGAAGTAAGGGTGAAGAAATCATTAAAGCAATTTCAAAAGCTTTAGAAAATGAATCCTCTGATCCTCCTCCAACAGTTGAAAATCTTCAACAAAGGTAAATCAGAAATTTAATACCGATGATTTTCTTAACCTTAATTCGTGTGGAACATAATATTACCTTAAAGTAAGAAGATAAAAGAGTATATAGTATGAGTTACATAGATAACTATGACTTTCTTAACTCTTATTCTATTAAATATAGTATTACCTTAAAGAGTACGAGTAAGAAAACGATTATATTGTCAGCCCCGGTTGTAGTTTCCTTTTTAGCTCGAGGTACTAATGGAATGAATAACAAGAAGTCTTCAATCTATCAAACTCTGTGCTATTGGAGCTTGGTGTAGCAGATGAATCAGAAGATTGATTAGTACACATTCATATCAAACTGAGAGAGTCGGCTTCATTTCCAGATATCCTAAATGAGAAATTCACAAATTAGTGAAGCTTTGTATGCCTTCAGCAATGTTAGATTTTCATGGATCTTCATCAAAATAATGATTGTTACTATCCTTCCTGTACTCCCAAATGATTAATTAGAAGAATCTGGAAACTAAATTTACCTTAACTGATTCTTCCTTAAAATCGAACTAAATTTACCTTAACTGATTCTTCCTTAAAATCGAAGCCAAGACTCTGATATTGGGATTTATGAAGTAATGGAAAAGAATTTTGCTGAGGAATAAGAAGATTGGAAAATGAATAGAACTTGTTTGCGGAAGGAGGCGGAATATGGTAGGTTTTAGTCCAACTTATCGATTAGGTCTTGGCCCCTGGACCAAAACAATTCTCTATTAAATACGAGTCCCTTTTACTAAACAAACTTAAAAGTCTATTTATGGAAAAATATGAAAAAGTCTATCAACAAGCTTCTACATTACAAAATGCAAGAGATACTCATGTAGCTAACGTCAATAGAAAGTCAATACAATTTCGAAATAATTTTTTTATAACCATGTAGAACAGTTTTCCTTTTTAGAAGGTTGTGGAAGTTTATAAATGCTCAAACAAAGATAAATATACATTACAAAAACTATTTCTTACCCATTTACAAGGCAATCAAAAAGAAGAAGATAGATGCTATAGTCAATAACCATGTATAGGAAAGACCCTATCATCTTCAAGATGCTCCAACAAGTAAGTAACCTGAATATAGTTGATATATCGTTGAGAATTTTCCTTGAGACCAACTTTAACAAATCGCAATAACATAGCAAATCATATGGTGCATCCACTAACTAACAGGTGAAATGACATACACATGTAAAGTTGAAAGCCTACTGGGCAATGTATAGAGGGTAATCTGTGAAAATCATCAAGTACTATATTGTGAGGGATGAGAGAAGCACATTTCGTCTGGAAGATCCTGTCAAGACAAGAAACCAGAACAGTTTCTAGACCAGGCTGATCACTTCTCGTTTGTAAAGCGCTGCGTAACAACTAAAAGTCAAATCCTTAAATTCAGTTCCACACTAAACAAAAGAAAATAGAAATTCATAGGGAGTGGAGATGATCACTTTATAATTACTGGAAGTGGAAAACGATCGAGAAACTCCCCAACTGATGAGATTTGGATAAATCAAAAGCATATCAAACAGAGGACGTAGATACAATTAAGAACAAAAGTTGTACCGGGATAGTTAGCAAAATCAGAAACTTTTTAGAGTAACTGAGCAACATTAGAAATTGAAATAAAGAGGGCTATTGTTAGTTCTGAATGCGACATTGTCTAATTCTAAAAGCACCAATTTTCGTACAAAAATACGACCATAAATCATTGTGAAATCATACGATCTCGTATATTCCTCCAATATTTTAATAAATAAAAATATGGTTTAATTTTCAATAAACAAAACTAGTATTATTCTACAAATATTTTGGACTAAAAAATTACATATAGTTATATTCAAATTTATAATTTAGTAGTTAATTTGATCATTTGAAAATAATCTCAATTGATAGAGTTAGTTATAAAAACAAATAACAACATACAAATAACAACATTACATAAGATAAGATGTATTTAATTATATGAAATTAAAAAAAAAAAAACCATATAAAATATGGTTTGCATTAATATCAACATAGACCTAATAATAATAAAAATAAACTAAACCCATTTCTTATCGCACGTGTCATTGTTTGATGTATACTTGGGGCTATTTTATAGATTAGGATCCACTCTAGGAGAGTAGGGTATCGATAAAATATTCATAGTAAGATTTGGTATTGATTGGACTATAGGTAAAGAGAAAGCAGAGAAAAAAATCTGTTGATTTGATCATAGTAATGTTTTTAATTCCGAACATTATTTATATTTACTAAAATATATAGGCACAATAATATTATTAGTTTTTGTTTGTAATAATATTAATTATTATTATAATTTATAATTATTAGGTTTAGAAAAAATTAAAACTAATACGAATTATACAATATGCTGTTATATTTATTATTATGATTAATGGTGTTAAATTGAGGGATAAAGCTATTTCTTCCATAAAATATTTTATTTCCTCCATATTTCAAAATATACTCCATTTTGTTTTACTTCTAACACTCATATTTACCTTCTTCTACAGCAACAATCCAAACACCAAATCTACCTTAATATTTTCCAGCAACCTTCTACTCATCATATTTACTTTCACTCATAAATTCTAATCCAATATAAACACAGTCATCAACTCTTTTAATCAAGAAAAAAAACCTAGCCACCACTTTCCACCAAATCTCTCTTAAATCTTTTTTTAATCTATTGGTTGGCAAGAGTTCGAGGAAGTTAGTTGTACTATGAATAACGAGTCCACAAACTCGATATGCAGAAAAATTACAGTTCCCGGAACTCTCTTGTTATGATTTTTTTTATTAATTTGTTTCCTGCATATTGAGTTCCATGAATAAATTTCTTGTTTTTTGGTATCAAATTAATTTTATAAAACTTTAGAAATTTGTTTTTGATTTGTTTATTTTGTTTTTTAAAAAACTTTAACTTGTTTTTTATTTCTGACCCTCTAATATTTGTTTATTGCCATTTTTACAAGATTAAATTGTCTTTTTGGTTGATTTGGTGATGTTCTCAGGTGTTTGGATCTTTAGTTGGAGTGTCTTTATTTTTCATGATTAATTTTTAAGAAATTTGAGTTTTTCTTTTGTTTTTATGGTTTAATTTTAGAAGTTAAATGATATATGTTGGCACTTAATGATATGTTTGTTGGAATAAGGGTTGGATAGTGGATAGTGGCATCAAAATATAAATTGGAAAGTAAATCGAGGACAAAAAAGTAAAAACAAATATTGAATTATTTTTTTTGAAATTTGAGATGGAGGAAATAATAAATCTTATGGAGGAAATAGTTTAATGTAATTTTTTAGTGATGAGGTTATCAGCACCATAAAATTGGTACAAAATGTTTATGAAATTGTGTTATTTTTGTTTACAAGTTGGAAGAAGATGTAAGATCTAACCATTTTAGAATGGTTTGTGGTCGTATTGGTGGTAAGAAATTAATTTTTTAGAGTTAGACAATCCATGTGTTTTTAGAGTTAGACAACACATTCCAAACTAACGATAATACTAGGTTTGGTGGAAAAAAACTTCAGAAAATATGTATACTATTTTATAGTTTAGCCCCCCCCCCTATTTTGATTTCTAGATTCGCCACTGGATACAGACATATAAAAATAGGTAGGAAATCCATAAGAAATATGTGGTTTAGAACCAAAAGAACGCCACTTAGATTAAACATGCAAAGGTTTTACTATTTTTCTTTCTCTTTATGGTCTCTCTACCCTATTTTACACATGAATATTATTACAGTGGCAGAATCGGGATGCGAGGGAGGGCTGCTGCCCCATGCTACCCCCTATGTAGTTCCGCCAGTGCTCCTCAGCCATCACCAAGAGAAAGATATAGAGGGAAAAGTAGCTTGACTTGAAGGGGGAGGCGGAACTTAAATGATCGTGTGTCAACTTCTCCAATGCGTGATATATTGGTGTTATTTTGATGTGGCCGCCAATTTCCATCATACTACATAGATTCAAAAAACCTTAGGACTCAGATCAGAAAACTGAAACCATTAAATTAGATAAAAGTTCATTGTGGGTTTTCTTTTTCATGTTTTATGGATTTAAGACAGTGTTATGCTAGAGAAAAGAGACCTTTTGATATGTCTCACTCTACTCAAATATGAATTTCTCAATTTATCATTCTTAACATTGACTAATTATAATCTTGTCATTTACTTTAACAAATTACCCAAAATTTGAAAACACCCAAAATTACACTAAACTTAACTATTTACTACCTTAAACCCCTAATACTAACCTTGAACAACCCAAATCCGTACAAATCTAACACAAAGAACACAAAATCGGAGTATTCATGAAAGATGATGAACTGGACGTCTCTTTGGAGGACTTGCTGGACGAGGGGTAGGCATGGGAATTTTAACCAGAACCGAAACGAACCGAAACGGATTCGGTTTCTTCATAATACCCAAATGGTTCCAAATTTAATTACCCACAGTTCTCGGTTCGGAACCGGAACCAAAGTGAAGAACCGTGGGTACCCATTAAGAAGCAAACACATGTATTAACCCTAAATTTAACATTATTTGAATATATATTTCTCTTTCCCAAAGTTAGATTCCTCTAAATCTGTTGTTTATCACTAACCTCTGATTATGTTTTCTTTAATAAATGACAACATAGTTAATTCAAAATGGTGACATATACATATAAACAATTACGCGTATAGACAAAATAACAAAATATCAGCCTTTATATAATCTAATAAACTTGATATCATCTCTCATTTTTTTATAATATATTAATTTTGGATCTCTCCTACATTTAATATCTAATTCTATTACAATCTAACACAATTTTATAGTTTTGATTTATAAAATGAGTTTTATATCTATTGATATTGCATAAAATTTAAAGGATCTAAAAATATTTGATTGGAACAGAATTAAATACCCATATCGAACTAACCGAGAGAAGCCGAACCGAACCAAACCGAATTTTATTTGGTTCTTAAATGAGTATCAGTTTTGAAGAACCACCGAGAACCGAAAGAACCGAACCAAACTGAAGAACCAAATGATCATGCCTAACAAAGAGGACGCTTATCGAATGGAGGTAACGAGCTTAACTCGTGTTTCTGTTTTCAATCTGGTCGCATTAGCTTTTGCGATTAACACCCTCGTGGTCGCACGACTCGTGCGAAGAGTTGTACATAGTGGTCGTATACCTTCATGTGACGTGCCTAATAGCTTCATCACAACCATGCATGTGACCCCTATACTATATCATTCGCATGCAGCCCCTGTAGACTGTAATTTACATATGGTTCGTAATATATTAAGTTAAATCATTATTCGTTATAGGAAAAAAATGTCTAACCTCCGTGCCTGGATGCTGATTACACAAAAATATTCGCAACAGATAGGTTATTTACGAAATATGAATTTGATGCTTTTGTGTATGGGGAATCTAAGAAGATTAAGTTTGTCACGATTATAAAGCTCTATGATAGCGGTAAATGAGGAAGAACTCTTAGGTTAGATTATGTTTGCGAGAGGTACGATATTTTTGTATCAAAAACGAATCTGGATACTTTAAGAGAACGGAAAACTGCGGCGAAGAAATGTAATTGGTCGTTTGCGTTAAAAGCTTATCCAATTGATGTACTAGCCATGCAATAACGTTTCGAGGCAATAAACGGTACAGATAATCACGATCCCTACATTCGTTTGGACGACCATTCCCGCGTTTGTAGGCTAAAAAGGGATGAAGATGAACTAGTTTGTAGTTTGTCTCACCTTTGTTCGCGTCCTATGGAGAGGTATATATCGGTTTGAAGAATAAATATCTGGAGAATATTTTGAATATGCGTGCAATCTACATTTGTCTCCAAAAACATCGGGATGTTGAGCACGAGAGACAAACCCAAATGCATTATTTATTGACAAAACTGAAAGAGCATGAATATTCGACGTAGGAGCGGTTGCAAAGGGGATTCAAAAGTTTTCACCCATTTCTTTCGCACATCCGACGAGCATAAACTTATTGCGTACATTCCCTAATGTGCTATCCATGGACATGGATTTTACTTATAAGACGATTATGTATAAGATTGCGTTATTAAAGATTGTTGGGTTTATGTCTACTTCTATTACATTTACCATTGCATATGTTTTCATGAGCGGGGATAAGATACCGAATTATATATGGGCTTTGGGTACTCTTTGTGGTTTGATGATGGATAGTGTGTGCGGAAGTCTGAGTGTTATTGTTACCGATCGAAATTTAGCTCTCATGCAATCTATCAAGGAAATATTTCTGGGCACACACCACTTGTTATGCACGTGGCATATTGGTAAGAACATTTTAGAGACAATTTGAAAGATATTCCAAGATGATGTGGTTGCGAAACAATTTGTTGAGTTTTATGGCTACGTAACCGGAATAAACACGGTTGAAAGTTACGAAAAAAATATAGCTACGTTGAAGGAGATGTTTGCCTCTCACCCAAAGTGTTTTGATTACGTTATGGAAGCATAGATAACGGAATATGGTAACAAGTTTCTTCAATATCGAACGAACAAGATCAAACATTACAGCCAAACAACAACAAATGGGTATCTCCTTTAATTCTACTTTTTGTTTTGTTATTATATCTCTTTATGAATACGTCATAATTATGTACTTGTATTATGTAGGTGAGAGGGTGATCACTCGGCCCTAAAAATACCTTGGGATGAATTAATGCAATTTCGAACGTTTTTAGGAAAACATTCACAACCTCCTAATGAAGAAACATACATGGATCGTCGATTTTTTCGAGCGAAGTAAGTTTCGTATTCTATAGGGTACTTATTGTACTTTGACCAAAGAACTTACAGGTCATGTATCCCATTTTGTCTTAACCGAATTGATGTGTGCTATTGTACGTTCGAGAAATATATAGTAGACCGGGTAGTATATGGAGGATGTGTCCTTAAGAAAACACATTGGTTATCTTGCGCATGTGAAATTGCATCAATAGCTAGAGAAGGTAGATGCATTCTTAAGGAAGATGTAGACATATTTTGGAGACGATTAGATATTGTTCATAGAGATCCCACTTCGCGTGAAGATGACTTACAAAAAAATTACCCATCATAGATAACTTCATTCGTAGTTTTAGCCATGACTAACAAGACCATATTATCAATAGGGTTATGCAAATCTTGAAGCCCGAAACTAGTCATATTCAAGATCCTAAAGAAAGAGCTAAAGGTATGCCAAAGGGAAGCGTTAATAAATTGACCAAATGGAACCCTAGTGCATGGGAATATCCCATTGAACAAACCGCTAGTGCTAGCACTCCAGCAAACCCGATAAGTAGTACACCCGTTAACACGTTAGGGAGCACGGCCGTATCAAAAGTGGCTCTGGTTGTAGCACCCAAACCACCACTTGCCAAAAAGAAAGTTGGTTGACCAAAGAAAATTGTTAATAATGGGAAGTTAACTATATATTTGGAATGCATACCAATTTTTTTACACACTTATATCGTTAAGTTTGTAGGAGTTATTCTGGACGGACAATGACGATATCGGTCAGTAGCGCATTCAATATAAAATGATGAGGATAGATGGGAAGATGTTAGACGCGAGTTGTTGTCTGAATTGAAAGTAAACTGTGCATCTTGGTTGGAGGTTTATGGTTTGTCATCGTGTTTGATAATGTGGTACGTAGGTTGGATTACTTGAAACCCAACCATGGTAGCCATTATTGGATGAAATTTCCGGACATATGACTAGTCATTACGACAAGTTACCAGTGTATGGTATACCATGTCTTGCAAACAGCGTCATTATCGTATCTACCAATTCGTGGGCGTCCACCCGTGAACGGTTCAACGATTATAGAAGTTGGAATTTCTTTTGTACATGGATGTCACTTCGTTAATGTAAGTATATCATCATTTTAATATTTATAAACCATAAACCTCCAATCTTAAAATGATCGCTAAAAAATGGAGCATGAAACTTCCTAAAGTGATCAAATATCCACGTCTCTAGTAGCCCTATAAACCCATAAATACCGCCCTTACCATGCAAAGAACCCTGACTAAGGGCGTTATATAATTGCGTCAATACCAACTGACCTCAGTTGTACCGATTCATAATCTAGTATTGGTTGACAAACTGGAGGTAATCTAAGGAAACACTATTGCCAATTTTGTTGGCGCAAATAGTGGTACCTAACAGAAATAGTATATACGCAGGGTGGCGTGATCAACTCTAGCATTTGTAATCTAACTATCACTATATCTATCACTCGTGAATCTGGTATACAACCAACTCAGTATCACACTACTAGCATTTCTAAGATTTTTAATTAAGCCAGATGAACGTACACTAAGCATGGTAGCATAAGTATGGCTTGTCTCCGTCTCATCATCAAAAGATAAAAGATCAAAAGGCATACTTGTGATCGGTAGTCTAGTGATGACGTGGACATCATCTAAATTCACGGTCATCTTGCCAAATGAGAAATTAAACGAGGATTTCTCCACATGCCACCACTCGAGAAATATCAAATGTAGGTTGGTATGCTAACGAGAGACTCCATCGATGAGAGGTCCAAATATAGTCTTCATCACCTTCGCCCGTACTCTAGTATGCTTTTTGAAGTCTCATTTGTGGAGGACTACCGTACATCGTGAAGCATCACAAACCAAAAATCTCTTGCAATATGTATCAAACATGTAAATGAGTAATTTCTCTAATGAAATAAAGAAGCAATTATATACTAAATTTATTGACTGTTAAAACTTACATCTCCATGGTAGACACTAAACGCCTCATGTAGGGCGTAATCAGGATAGAGAGTCAGGACATGTGGCATCACTGACAAGAACTTCATATTCACGACCTCAGGTGCGCCATGCCAAAACGAACCTGCACCACTGCTGCCGACAGCAGCCCAACCAGCGTCATGGCTGGTATCGTCATTCGAGCACCACGAAGGAGACGTCTTGTACGGCTACCCCCAGATTGTTCCTCGGTAGGGTCAACATTTGAAGGCACCGATGTAGCACGCGATGCCTCACGTTGAAGCATTGCGAGCTGCTTCGCGTTGAACTGCATCACGTCAAAAGAGATTCTTCACGGTCATCTTTGTACAAACCATCCTAAAGAAAACAAAAAGAGATATTAAGAATGATAAAAAAAAAAGTAGTCGCATGCGCTACGAATACATCCAGTCACATATTACGACAAATTTAAGTGTGTCGCATGCGACCAAGTTTGTAATATCATCGCATGCGATAGGAACCCGTCCTGGTCACATGACTTATGCGATGAACAAATCTGTTCGCAAGCAACGTGTGATGAACACCTGCAAAAACAGAAACCATAGATCTATCCAAACAACACAATTTCTATCAAAATAAAAGCCAAAACCACAGATCCGCATATAAAAAAACAACTCTACAACACTAATCTATGAAAATAAAACCTTAAATCATGCAAAATCCTACCTAAATCATAAATTCCAAACCTACTTTTCTACCACTTATACACAATAAAATCATGAAAAAATAGAATGGGAGACTTATATGACTTACCTCGATGTTGTTGTGTGTTCAGTTTCTTCGAAAAACAAGCTTTGATTTTCGGTGAAAATGAGTGCTTGAGAGGTTTTGTGAGAGATTAAAAGGAAAACAGGGATAACAATGGTGAGAGTTCTATCAAACCCTTATATACCTAGGTTTTCTGGCATGGGCAAATTTGTCCAAAATTTAGTGAGATATATCAATCGGGGTGTAGGATCCAACCGTGTAAGATCTATAAAAATCTGTCATATTTCTAGCATGGGCCTTTAAGATTTATCTCTATTTGTTTTTTTTCTACTTTTTAAATCAAATATATTCAACAATCATATAAGATTTATCCTTTTTTCATTTTTTAAATGACATAGCCTTTAAATGATAAAATAAAAAAAAAGAACTCTAAAAATATTATTGGTTTTGTTTTTCTAAAATAAACAAAACTAAATTTATGAAAGATATTTAAAAAAATACAATGCGATGGATTGCGAAAATACATGAAATTAGGTTGCGAAATTAATGTTAAAAAAACAAATATGTTATGGATGCAAAATTAAGTGTAATTTGGTTGCGAAAAAGTAATTTTGTTCCAGTTGTGAAAGTACTTGTAATTTTGGTCGCATAAGAAAGAAATAAAATCAATTACGGAATTATATGCAAATCAGTTATGTAAATAAGAAGAAAATGGTTTACGTAAATATGACTTTGGCTGTGAAAAAATTTGTGTTAAGTTACAAA